>JASANE010001115.1:0-13854 GCA_030248225.1 Trileptium ribeirensis
AAGAGTTCGCTTCGCAGTACTCGCGCATTAAGCGCCATGTAGTAACTAAGTGTCTAATACACCTTGATAGGCGCCGCCTCAACTCTCGTTCGAATTCCTGTATCTTTCTGTTGTAAATCCGGCATGGTAGTACAGTTTGGGTTGGGACAGCAATTCCCAGGCATGGTTTACCCCGTGGAGCGTATACACACCACGCGATACCGGTCGCCTGCCGACTAGGTTGTAGTCCATACTGAGGATAACCGTAAAATGATCTGGTAGAAAGGTGGATTGCGAGGCGGTTATTACCAAGCCTTGGGGTTCGATCAGCGTACCTACTTGTTGATTTACCATGGCTCCTAAGCGTGCGACCTGGTCCGAAAATGGCGTGGCGATGGCTTGAGTTTGCCCTAAGTGGTGAAGGATTAGCAGAGCAAGTAGCAATCCCATTATTTTAGTTCCCTTATTTAGCAATCCAACTGCGGCTTTCATACCTTGTCCTAATATGTTTGGGGAGGACCTTCAGCTTTTCTATGTAAATATATATACCTACACTACATGGGAGGAGATGATCGACGGTGCAGAATAGTGTGACACTCTTCAGCTTTTCTATATAAATATATATACCTACACTACATGGGAGGAGATGATCGACGGTGCAGAATAGTGTGACACTCTTCAGCTTTTCTATATAAATATATATACCTACACTACATGGGAGGAGATGATCGACGGTGCAGAATAGTGTGACACTCTTCAGCTTTTCTATGTAAATATATATACCTACACTACATGGGAGGAGATGATCGACGGTGCAGAATAGTGTGACACTCTTCAGCTTTTCTATATAAATATATATACCTACACTACATGGGAGGAGATGATCGACGGTGCAGAATAGTGTGACACTCTTCAGCTTTTCTATATAAATATATATACCTACACTACATGGGAGGAGATGATCGACGGTGCAGAATAGTGTGACACTATCCAACTTTTCTATATAAATATATACCTACACTACATGGGAGGAGATGATCGACGGTGCAGAATAGTGTGACACTCTTCAACTTTTCTATATAAATATATATACCTACACTACATGGGAGGAGATGATCAAACGTGCAAAATAATGTGACACAATTCAAATTTTATATATAAATATATATACCTACACTACATAAGAGAGGAGAATGTAACATCGACCAGAAATAGTGTGCCACACTCACTTTTCAGCTTTTCTATATAAATATATATACCTACACTACATGGGAGGAGATGATCGACGGTGCAGAATAGTGTGACACTCTTCAGCTTTTCTATATAAATATATATACCTACACTACATGGGAGGAGATGATCGACGGTGCAGAATAGTGTGACACTCTTCAGCTTTTCTATATAAATATATATACCTACACTACATGGGAGGAGATGATCGACGGTGCAGAATAGTGTGACACTCTTCAGCTTTTCTATATAAATATATATACCTACACTACATGGGAGGAGATGATCGACGGTGCAGAATAGTGTGACACTCTTCAGCTTTTCTATGTAAATATATATACCTACACTACATGGGAGGAGATGATCGACGGTGCAGAATAGTGTGACACTCTTCAGCTTTTCTATATAAATATATATACCTACACTACATGGGAGGAGATGATCGACGGTGCAGAATAGTGTGACACTCTTCAGCTTTTCTATGTAAATATATATACCTACACTACATGGGAGGAGATGATCGACGGTGCAGAATAGTGTGACACTCTTCAGCTTTTCTATATAAATATATATACCTACACTACATGGGAGGAGATATCAGACGGTGCAGAATAGTGTGACACTCTTCAACTTTTCTATATAAATATATATACCTACACTAATAAACAGAATGGGACTCTTCAGCTTTTATGTAAATATATATACCTACACTAAAACAGAATAGTGTGACACTCTTCAGCTTTTCTATATAAATATATATACCTACACTACATGGGAGGAGATGATCGACGGTGCAGAATAGTGTGACACTCTTCAGCTTTTCTATGTAAATATATATACCTACACTACATGGGAGGAGATGATCGACGGTGCAGAATAGTGTGACACTCTTCAGCTTTTCTATATAAATATATATACCTACACTACATGGGAGGAGATGATCCTTCCTTCCTTCTATGTATATATCCCCGACGGTGCAGAATAGTGTGACACTCTTCAGCTTTTCTATGTAAATATATATACCTACACTACATGGGAGGAGATGATCGACGGTGCAGAATAGTGTGACACTCTTCAGCTTTTCTATATAAATATATATACCTACACTACATGGGAGGAGATGATCGACGGTGCAGAATAGTGTGACACTCTTCAGCTTTTCTATATAAATATATATACCTACACTACATGGGAGGAGATGATCGACGGTGCAGAATAGTGTGACACTCTTCAGCTTTTCTATATAAATATATATACCTACACTACATGGGAGGAGATGATCGACGGTGCAGAATAGTGTGACACTCTTCAACTTTTCTATATAAATATATATTTAAGAAAAAGTTATGCAAAAAGTTATAGAAAAAGTTAACAATCATGGAAAATATTGAAAAACTGCATGGTTTTGTCATTGCAAGCACATAGTTCTTCGTTACACACCACGTGATTTTATGTATTACTAGTATAGTTTATGTAACAGCTATGAAAATAAATAGCAAGTTTGCGCTTACTAAAAATAAATGTTCAGATACTATTCACATTGCAAAAAAAGTGGTTAGTCAAACGTATCTTAGGCTGATCCACATTTAACAACTCAATTTTTGATAAAGTGTAAACTATCGCTAAAAATTGATCAAAACACCAAGTATAGCATAAAATATAATTAATATTGAACGTGGTCTTACGTGGCTCCGGAGGCAGTTTGACCACTAGCTGCTGATCCGCCAACTGTTCCAACTTCACTGAAAACAAAAACAACAACTGAACTCAATCCGCATAAAGTCAAAATCCAAGTAATGGTATTTGATATTACTCAAATTTAGAACGTTACTAAGTTTTAGCCTTATAAGTTAATTATCGAAGCAGTAGTGCCATAGGAACGTAAATCCTCACCTATAGGTGAAGTAATTCCGTCCGCTTAAGAGTGGGGGATGATGGTCGGTGGATGGAGGTCCTCAGGGTACAGGGAGGTAAATATGGCTTGGGGCGACGTCCGACACTTAGATGGGTAACTATATAATCGCAATCTATTTTCTAACCATATAGTTAATTTGTAACAGTTCTAAAGTGATATTTCCAGCTACATCGGAAAACTAGTTCTCGCAAATTCATTTTTGAACAAGTTTGATGAAACTGGATCTTAATTCCTAAACCCGGTTTCTTGTAAACTAATTTGCATACGCTATAATCATACATACATGCTGAGCACTCACCCTCTCAAGCTCCGACTCCTCGAGGGCCAAGCTATCGCCCCTTCCGTGACATATCATCCTACCCCCTCCTGGAACCTATAGGTTCTCTTTGCGACGGTGAAGGTGCCGCACTCTACCCGCTTCCGGCGACCCCTGTAACTTTGGATGTCGGTTCGTGTGTGATTATAATTAACTTGTGTAAAAGCACAGACCACCTTTGGTCGTGCTTGGATTCTACAGCACTCGTCGGCTTGATATGCATAAAATTGTAGGTTTTTTAATATCATTTTTTCCAATTAGGAAATGTTTGGTTATTTTTTTCTGGATATTCGGCAAACAAAGTAATACCAAGGGGTCTTACAACTTAATCGATAAAATTTCTTTTAATCGTAAAAATTGTAAAAAAAACATATATTTTGACAATCATTATTCATTATAACTGTATTTAACAAGTTATTATTGGAATTAGTACAAATTTGACTATTAATAATATCAAGAAACGTCCATAAGAGAAAAATATGTCATTTCCAAGCACTATAATGTTAACTCGTGTTTGATGGCGTATTCCGCCTTTACTTCCCTCATTTTTGTAGTGTCACCATGCACAGACCCCCTCCCCAGTTTCGCTAGGGCTAAGTCCAACACCATCCCTAGTTTAAAAATCAGTTCATCCAAGCCCCGACCCAAAAACTGACGGATTTCGGCCGTACCCCCTGTAAAACTTGCAATCCCAGAAGCAGTGTCTGACGTGCCGAAAACGCCGCCGGTGTCGTCTAACAGCGGTTAACATTAAACTAAGTTACATCCTTTTTCCTTAATGCACTCTTGATATAATGAATTCCATTCTCAAATTCGTTCAACTCTTATCAAATTTGACCAACTGTTGCTGTTTAAGATATACGAGATACATATACAACATTGCTGACATTAATCCTTGAACCTAAGTAATTCTTATCAGCGGTGTCTAGCCTCTCGCTATTTTACACCATTTCTGTCCTAAAACTGATTACTGACAGCTGAAACAGCACGTCTGTCGGACTAAAGCAAATATATTACCAAACAGCATCCGTATCCTAATGATGGCAAGGCAGTACTGCACATGAATATTAAAAGCAATCAATCACATTGCATAATAGATTCATTCTCGAATATAAGGCAACGCAGTCCTAAATAATAAAAACGTTATATATTCGTGCTCAAACTGATCTTAACCCAAAATTTGAATAGTTACGGTTTATTTAATTAAATGATTGTTTTAAAGTATTTGTATTAAAAAAATTTGTTCAACAGATCAATAGAATTGGATGAATAGCATAATAGAATCCGGGTTCGACTCATTGCTCTGTAAACAGACCACATTACTCGAAACTCAAACTGGTTCAGAAGAAGCAGGTTAATATGCAACAATATACGATTTGATCTATTCATCCAACTTATCGTAAATGACGCATTTTTAATCGATGTGCTTACCTTTCACCCACATCGCCACCAGAACCGGAAACACCACTTCCAGCCATTCTGAAAAAGTGCAAAAATAATTTTATCTAAACTCATCTTATATTCGGCCATAAAATACATGTGTCCAAACAATCGAAATAAAACTGAACAAGCATAAGTTATATATTGCAACTTGACTCGAAAAAACACCTTTGCTACAGACGAGCAATGGGTCTTGATGGGTTTTGTTTTTCTGCAACTTGACTCGTAAAAACACCTTTGCTACAGACGAGCAATGGGTCTTGATGGGTTTCGTTTTTCTGCAACTTGACTCGTAAAAACACCTTTACTACAGACGAGCAATGGGTCTTGATGGGTTTTGTTTTTCTGCAACTTGACTCGTAAAAACACCTTTGCTACAGACGAGCAATGGGTCTTGATGGGTTTTGTTTTTCTGCAACTTGACTCGTAAAAACACATTTGCTACAGACGAGCAATGGGTCTTGATGGGTTTTGTTTTTCTGCCACTTGACTCGTAAAAACACCTTTGCTACAGACGAGCAATGGGTCTTGATGGGTTTTGTTTTTCTGCAACTTGACTCGTAAAAACACCTTTGCTACAGACGAGCAATGGGTCTTGATGGGTTTTGTTTTTCTGCAACTTGACTCGTAAAAACACCTTTGCTACAGACGAGCAATGGGTCTTGATGGGTTTTGTTTTTCTGCAACTTGACTCGTAAAAACACCTTTGCTACAGACGAGCAATGGGTCTTGATGGGTTTTGTTTTTCTGCAACTTGACTCGTAAAAACACATTTGCTACAGACGAGCAATGGGTCTTGATGGGTTTTGTTTTTCTGCCACTTGACTCGTAAAAACACCTTTGCTACAGACGAGCAATGGGTCTTGATGGGTTTTGTTTTTCTGCAACTTTACTCGTAAAAACACATTTGCTACAGACGAGCAATGGGTCTTGATGGGTTTTGTTTTTCTGCAACTTGACTCGTAAAAACACCTTTGCTACAGACGAGCAATGGGTCTTGATGGGTTTTGTTTTTCTGCAACTTGACTCGTAAAAACACCTTTGCTACAGACGAGCAATGGGTCTTGATGGGTTTTGTTTTTCTGCAACTTGACTCGTAAAAACACATTTGCTACAGACGAGCAATGGGTCTTGATGGGTTTTGTTTTTCTGCCACTTGACTCGTAAAAACACCTTTGCTACAGACGAGCAATGGGTCTTGATGGGTTTTGTTTTTCTGCAACTTTACTCGTAAAAACACATTTGCTACAGACGAGCAATGGGTCTTGATGGGTTTTGTTTTTCTGCAACTTGACTCGTAAAAACACCTTTGCTACAGACGAGCAATGGGTCTTGATGGGTTTTGTTTTTCTGCAACTTGGCTCGTAAAAACACCTTTGCTACAGACGAGCAATGGGTCTTGATGGGTTTTGTTTTTCTGCAACTTGACTCGTAAAAACACCTTTGCTACAGACGAGCAATGGGTCTTGATGGGTTTTGTTTTTCTGCAACTTGACTCGTAAAAACACCTTTGCTACAGACGAGCAATGGGTCTTGATGGGTTTTGTTTTTCTGCAACTTGACTCGTAAAAACACCTTTGCAACAGACGAGCAATGGGTCTTGATGGGTTTTGTTTTTCTGCAACTTGACTCGTAAAAACACCTTTGCTACAGACGAGCAATAGATCTTGATGGGTTTTGTTTTTCTGCAACTTGACTCGTAAAAACACCTTTGCTACAGACGAGCAATGCGTCTTGATGGGTTTTGTTTTTCTGCAACTTGACTCGTAAAAACACATTTGCTACAGACGAGCAATGGGTCTTGATGGGTTTTGTTTTTTTTGCCACTTGACTCGTAAAAACACCTTTGCTACAGACGAGCAATGGGTCTTGATGGGTTTTGTTTTTCTGCAACTTGACTCGTAAAAACACATTTGCTACAGACGAGCAATGGGTCTTGATAGGTTTTGTTTTTCTGCAACTTGACTCGTAAAAACACCTTTGCTACAGACGAGCAATGGATCTCGATGGGTTTTGTTTTTCTGCAACTTGACTCGTAAAAACACCTTTGCTACAGACGAGCAATGGGTCTTGATGGGTTTTGTTTTTCTGCAACTTGACTCGTAAAAACACATTTGCTACAGACGAGCAATGGATCTTGATGGGTTTTATTTTTCTGCCACTTGACTCGTAAAAACACCTTTGCTACAGACGAGCAATGGGTCTTGATGGGTTTCGTTTTTCTGCAAGTTGACTCGTAAAAACACATTTGCTACAGACGAGCAATGGGTCTTGATGGGTTTTGTTTTTCTGCAACTTGACTCGTAAAACCACATTTGCTACAGACGAGCAATGGGTCTTGATGGGTTTTGTTTTTCTGCAACTTGACTCGTAAAAACACATTTGCTACAGACGAGCAATGGGTCTTGATGGCTTTTGTTTTTCTGCAACTTGACTCGTAAAAACACCTTTGCTACAGACGAGCAATGGGTCTTGATGGGTTTTGTTTTTCTGCAAACTTTCATATTATGTGGTAACTACGGTAAAATGTGTGGAGCGATATGGTAAAAAGTAAAATTGAATTTGATTTCATTTCTTGATATAAATAAGTTCTATTCGTGTTTTGTAAAATTAGTTTTATTTTTGATTAACTCATATATATTTCAGTTTTGGCATCAAAACTGCTATTAAATTCACCGAAATGAATTTCATTTCAGACAAATTAAATTCATTTGTCAAAACTAAAATCAAGTAGAGTTAAAATTAAAATTTAGTCACGCGAATTTAAAATATATCTTCGTACAAGGAAGTGGGAGTTCAAACCCGTATTCGGAGCAAAACCTAGCCCTGTATTTTCTACACTTTCAGGGGCGTATCTTGCTACTCAGCGGACGGATTTGGGCACAAACCTTAACAGTATACACATGAGCTCCTAAACCGCATCTAGTTTACTATGATTGTAACCAAAAAGCTACTTCCGCAATTTAACAACACAGATGCTACTTACCTGGGAAAACGGTGTGTAATATTTTGGTCATCTTGCAGCTTGTCATGTTAACTGATACAGCAATATAGCTCAATTTTTACCGAGCATGTAAGTTTTGGCTAGAACCTGTTGTGATCCCCTTGGTTTTTTCCGGGGGAGGGTCGTTTGTTGCTTTTCACCCCTCACCCAAAAATCCAGGGATCTGGCACATTCCCTTAAAAGTGGTGGAAGGGGCAGAGCAGCATGGCCCGCCAGAATTAGATTAGTCAGGCTGAAACACCCAGTGTCATCCCACATGGATTAACATTAGAGTACTGGGAAGTGTCATACTCTTCGCTATAGCACTGTTGCTGGTACAAACTAAAATATCGCGAACTCTGGAATAGGTTATTTCGTTTGTACTAAATTTTAGTGTTTTAAAATCTTTCAATTTACACCATTTTTTCAATTTTGGTAGAGAATTCAAACAATTTTGAGCGCCAATGAATCTTATTTGTCTAATTTGGAATCTATTGTTCGTTTATATTTACACATACTAATTGATACGATATACCGACAAACAATGCAACAAATGATTTCTCCGTGGGTAACCTAACGGTCCCAGTAGGTCACCTAGTTCGTATGGTGACTGTACTGTACCTATCACTAGTTATTTTAACTGTAACTAGAAAGTGCCTCGACAATTAGTAAAACATTTCGGCAAAAAATTTTTGCTTTTAGTTTGAAACAAATACGCTATCGACTCAATATATCGATACGACACCTGCAGTTTAAAAAGAATTTTTTTTAAATATCCAAGTTTGGTCATTTGAAACTCAGACCGGCCCAGTGCCCTCTCTCCAGTCGCTTCCTCAATGGTTAAATGTTTGACCGCAAAGTTATTGCTTGTTTTTACTATGGAATTGTAAACGTTTTCTTACAGTATCGCGCTGTGGGTGTATTTGAGTACAGCTAAATGTTATTTATAGAGTAATGGAAGCAGCAATAACTATGTACTCACACATCTTCACCACCAACAGGACCTTCTGGACCGCCTGGCATGATCAGTCCACCGTCACCTCCACCAGCACTGAAATGATGAAAAAATTCAATAATCAGAGAGTTTACGATTTGCTCAGGGAAGCATGGAAAATCAATTTATCGTTGACTTTACTCAAGACATAAAATAGCTGCAAAATGTTCGAGGTCCGAGGTTCCAGGAAGCGGGAGTCGGTGTTCAGCCTTCCAGCGAGGTCAACCATTTGACGGAGCGCCTATGGGTCCGGCGGTTGCGACGTCTGTTGGGGCACTGGCCATTAGATAGCATACTTGTGCTGCACGTAGTGGGAGTTTGTAATTTATAGGCGTTGTTCCGTGAACATCTACAAGTTTCGTATATATTGCTGGGCTTTTTTATGAACGTGTGGGCATTGCCGTTCGTTACTACTATAACTGGTGACTTGTTGGTTTATGTATTGTACTGGTATTTACAAGCAATGTTGCTGAGCTCAAACAAAGGTCTAAACGCAGCATCTAGTTAAGAAGATGGAACCGCTTGTTAAATGTATTACTTACTATTTGAATGGATTAGGATGCCTTGCCATCACATAAACCGTTGCGTTGCTATTAAATTTTACTACCGTGTCTCGAGTTGATCCCATGTGGTCATTAAAAATGTTGTTTCAACTGTGTTCCAACACATCATGATTTCTCTTTACAATATTAAAATGTTACGATAAACTTCAACAATTTTAATACAAAAAATATCTTTAAAAATTCATTAACACAATCGTATAAGAATAACAATTCAATGTCTTTGCCACGTCATGAAAACACGGCGGGGTTGGCTTGAACGTTGTATATTCCTAAAACTTACCCGCCTGCACCACCGGCATCAACGACGCCGCCTTCTTGACCAGCACTGAAACAATCAAGTAAAACTAACCAACTCTACAACTATGAACTGGGGCATAGCACGGGAGAGACAATGGAGGATGGGTGGGGCGCACCCACTTTTCGAAAAAAATAGGCCTAAATAGGATTTTTTGTTATGATGCGGGCAATTTTTCCAAATGCCCTCTCATTTGTAGTTGCCCCCTTCTTCGAATAGCTACGCCCTTGACCAGTTATTCTTCAGATACGACAGGAACTTGCTTGAATTTAACATGTCCACGGTAAACAGCATAAATATATAATATAAACAAATAAATTAGAAAATAAATAAACAAATAAATAAATAAACAAATAAATAAATAAATATATAAATAAATAAACAAATAAATAAATAAATAAATAAAAAATAAACAAATTGTAGAGTTGAATTTCGAGCATGCAAAAAACCTACGAAGCTATTTTAACACAAAATACGACAAATTAGTGTTGAGTGGTTGTGCTGCCGCAAACGCCAGAGATCACCTATTCGCCTCATCGTCTGTTGCTGCCGCAAACGCCAGAGATCACCTATTCGCCACATCGCCTGTTGCTGCCGCAAACGACAGAGATCACCTATTCGCCACATCGCCTATTGCTGCCGCAAACGGCAGAGATCACATATTCGCCACATCGCCTGTTGCTCCCACAAACGACAGAGATCACCTATTCGCCTCATCGTCTGTTGCTGCCGCAAACGACAGAGATCACCTATTCGCCTCATCGTCTGTTGCTGCCGCAAACGCCAGAGATCACCTATTCGCCTCATCGTCTGTTGCTGCCGCAAACGACAGAGATCACCTATTCGCCTCATCGTCTGTTGCTGCTGCAAACGCCAGAGATCACCTATTCGCCTCATCGTCTGTTGCTGCCGCAAACGACAGAGATCACCTATTCGCCTCATCGTCTGTTGCTGCCGCAAACGACAGAGATCACCTATTCGCCTCATCGTCTGTTGCTGCCGCAAACGACAGAGATCACCTATTCGCCTCATCGTCTGTTGCTGCCGCAAACGCCAGAGATCACCTATTCGCCTTATCGTCTGTTGCTGCCGCAAACGCCAGAGATCACCTATTCGCCTCATCGTCTGTTGCTGCCGCAAACGACAGAGATCACCTATTCGCCTCATCGTCTGTTGCTGCCGCAAACGACAGAGATCACCTATTCGCCTCATCGTCTGTTGCTGCCGCAAACGACAGAGATCACCTATTCGCCTCATCGTCTGTTGCTGCCGCAAACGCCAGAGATCACCTATTCGCCTCATCGGCTGTTGCTTCCCCTCCCCCCCCCCCCCCCCCCCCCGCCGCAAACGCCAGAGATCACATATTCGCCTCATCGTCTGTTTCTGCCGCAAACGACAGAGATCACCTATTCGCCTCATAGTCTGTTGCTGCCGCAAACGACATAGATCACCTATTAACCTCATCGTCTGATCCTGCAGCAAACGACAGAGATCACCAATTCGCCTCATCGCCTGTTGCTGCCGCAAACGGCAGAAATAACCGCATCGCCTTCTCCTCCCCCCACCCGCCCCCCCCCCCAAGACACTCCATCGCCCCCAACGCCCCCTCCTCCCCCCTTCGCCACATCGCCTGTTGCACCCACAAACGACAGAGATCACCTATTCGCCTCATCGTCTGTTGCTGCCGCAAACGCCAGAGATACTCGCCTGATTCGCCACATCGCCTGTTGCTGCCGCAAACGACAGAGATCACCTATTCGCCTCATCGCCTGTTGCTGCCGCAAACGACAGAGATCACCTATTCGCCACATCGCCTGTTGCTGCCGCAAACGACAGAGATCACCTATTCGCCTCATCGCCTGTTGCTGCCGCAAACGGCAGAGATCACATATTCGCCACATCGCCTGTTGCTCCCACAAACGACAGAGATCACCTATTCGCCTCATCGTCTGTTGCTGCCGCAAACGACAGAGATCACCTATTTGCCTCATCGCCTGTTGCTGCCGCAAACGACAGAGATCACCTATTCGCCTCATCGCCTGTTGCTGCCGCAAACGACAGAGATCACCTATTCGCCACATCGCCTGTTGCTGCCGCAAACGACAGAGATCACCTATTCGCCTCATCGCCTGTTGCTGCCGCAAACGACAGAGATCACCTATTCGCCACATCGCCTGTTGCTGCCGCAAACGACAGAGATCACCTATTCGCCTCATCGCTTGTTGCTGCCGCAAACGACAGAGATCACCTATTCGCGTCATCGTCTGTTGCTGCCGTAAACGACAAAGATCACCTATTCGCGTCATTGCCTGTTGCTACCGCAAACGACAGAGATCACCTATTTGCCTCATCGCCTGTTGATGCCGCAAACGACAGAGATCACCTATTCGTCTCATCGCCTGTTGCTGTCGCAAACGACAGAGATCGCGTATTCGCGTCATCGCCTGTTGCTGCCGCAAACGACAGAGATCACCTATTCGCGTCATCGTCTGTTGCTGCCGCAAACGACAGAGATCACCTATTCGCGTCATTGCCTGTTGCTACCGCAAACGACAGAGTACGCTGATTTGCCTCATCGCCTGTTCATGCCGCAAACGACAGAAATTAGCCTATACGTCTCATCGCCTGTTGCTGTCGCAAACGACAGAGATCGCGTATTCGCGTCATCGCCTGTTGCTGCCGCAAACGACAGAGATCACCTATTCGCGTCATCGCCTGTTGGTGCCCTAAACGACAGAGATCACCTATTTGCCTCATCGCCTGTCGCTGCCGCAAACGACAGAGATCACCCATTCGCCTCATCGCCTGTTGCTGCCGCAAACGACAGAGATCACCTATTCGCCTCATCGCCTGTTGCTGCCGCAAACGACAGAGATCACCTATTTGCCTCATCGCCTGTGCAGAACAAGGTTGATCAAATTGCTGCCCGCCTGATTTTTCTGAATTTGAGTTATCTCTGACTCAATATCTTAACATATTACTTACTACTCGATGTTTTCCGTATATAGATATCACTTATTAGCTTTAAATTGGGTTCAAAATATGAAAAAATTGAATACGAATTCTGACAAATCAAAAAACAACAAGCAGATACTGTGAGACTTGACTCAGCATTTGCTTTAAATTATAAGGATATACGTAAAAAATTGATTAACTGCCTATCTGACAATTATTGTCTGTAGCACAGATGGGGTGCATTTTTGATTAATGCAAGACGACGCTGACGGTCATTTCTCTGCTTTGACTGCCAGCGTTTGTAGTGCTATTGTAGGTGCATAATAAGACGCGGAGCTTGGCAGGGCATAGCGAATAGCGGGGCAGTGTAGGGCAGAACGAGGAGCGGAGCGGGGCGAACGACTAGCGGAGCGGAGCAGGGGAGAACGAGTAGCGGGACAGGGCAGAACGAGTAGCGGGGCGGTGAAGAATAAGTAGCGGTGCGGGGCAGGGCAGTACGAGCAGCGGTGCGTGGTAGAACAGAACGAGTAGTGGAGAGAGGCAGGACAGAACGAGTAGCGCAGCAGTGCAAAACGAGCAGTGGAGCGGGGCAGGTCAGAACGAGCAGAGTGGTGAGGTAGGGCAGAACGAGTGGCTAAGCGCAGCAGGGCAGAACGAGCAGTGGGACAGGACAGAACGAGTAGTGGGGCGCGAAAGAATGTGTAGCGGGCCGGAACAGGGCAGAAGAAGTAGCTGCGCGGGGCAGAGCAGAACGAATAGCGGAGCGGGGCATGGCAGAACGAACAAAGGAGCAGGGCAGGCAGAACGAATGGGGGACAGGCAGAGCAGACGAGTAGCGCAGTGGGGCAGGACAGAACGAGTAGCAAAGCGGGACTGGGCAGACTCAGTTATTATATACTCATTCTTCCCCGCCCCGCTACTCGTTCTGCCCTGTCCCGCTACTCGTTCTGCTGTGCCCCGTTCCGCTACTGTCTCTGCACTATCACGACCCACCACTCGTTCTACCCTGCCCCGCCCCGCTACTCGTTCTGTACTGTCCCGCCCTCTGATCGTTCTGCCCTGCGCTGCACCGCTGCTCTTTCTCCCCCTCCTAGCCCCGATACTCGTTCTGCTTTGCCATTCAACTCCGCTCGTTCTGCCCTGCCCCGCCACCCCTATTATTTCTGCCCTGCCCGCTCCGCTAC
>JASANE010001117.1:0-16389 GCA_030248225.1 Trileptium ribeirensis
GGGGTCGTATGGGCATTGCGTCTGGGAAGTGCGCAGTGCAGCAGCGTCACGTCGATATTACAATTGTAATATACGAATGTATGCGCCCAGATTTTAACATTTGTAACGCTCGAAGATATTTCAAGCGGTAAAAGTACCTCACATCGTTACGAATGCCAGGTAATGATTTTGTTGTTCTGTGTTGAACGGATTCTAACAGACATAATGTCTTTAATTGAGCGGAGCTCGGCGAAGCCCAGCGAAGCGTTTTTATTTTCTGTCTGGGAGTAAAAAGGTCGATGTTCGTCCGTTCGTTCGTTCGGTCCGACGGATCTCAAGAACCACTGAACCGATTTTAAAAAAACTTTCTTTGTTTGAAAGCATATCATGTCCGAGTGTGCAATTGATATTTGGGATTAAAAAATTTTGAGTGGTTAATTAGTAACTAGCTAATTAGTTAAGCTTATGCAGCTAAAGTAGAGAATTTTGCAATATTTGTGTTATTTATTGAAATAGAATCGTTTCGATCAAACCATTATAGGGTTTTTTGGGTTGAAGAATTCAAATATAATATTTTTACCAATGATAAAGCCCTATGCACTGTAGTTATTTGAAGAACATAAACTTGATTACATTCGTAATGCCACAGCCCAAGCTCCGCTCACAAACGTACTGAGCTCCGCTCACTACCGACTAGTATAGTATGGATTCCAAACAGGAATTGGATATACCAAGTGAGCACGACCAAGAGAATGATATAAGGCAAGAAATTATGCTTTTGTGTAATGCCGAAAATGACGACTAAGAAATCCGAGTGCACGATTTACTCGGCCAGCAGATTGACTGTATTGTTTTTCACATTATTAATTATTTGACGCATGAACACCTAAATCAGTAGCAACAAATATATCAGGGAGTAACTGGAACTTCAGTTGGCGAAAATCCCGGTTGCGGTCACGGGAAAAGGCAAAACCATACCGGAACCGGAATCCCGTTTTAATGTACACATTTTTTGTATCATCTGTTGATCAATCTTACGTTATATATACACACAATGATCAATTTCCAACACAGTCAAACAAAAGAAAAGACTAACTCAGAAAATTACCTTTTGAAACGTAACTAGGACACAGTTTCAGTAGAAAATTTTCATCTTCACCCGGTAGGAGTTTTCTTACAAAACAAAGCTAGGCCAAATAATAGAGTAAGGATTATTGATGTACTTAGCTGTAAGCTTGGATAATATAAATTGCGTGAAGCGCCAGCCAGTGCGCTTTTAAATTTTGTAATCTCTCTACATTGGAGTAAAGTAACATATCTGCAAAGCAGCCAAAAACTGCGTTCTTGGGAACGAACTATATGTATTGAAACTGTGTGAGCAGCGTCACAGCTTGTTTCATTTATTGCATTCTGATCAGAAAATCACCATCATCTAAATGAGGGGCACTGGTTGTCCAATACTAGCTCGAACAACGTCTCTCAGAAAATTGTAGTATACCTTTTTATTTTCTTTTAGAACAATTTACGCCAATAATTTCAAGTTTCCTACGCAATAACATATAACCTATGGCTAGTAAAGGGAGGCGATTGGAGCCAGAGCAAAATTGTTTAGTGTACGCTCAATTTTAACGCAATTTACCCATGCCTGTACAGCGGAAGCATTTTTCGCTGGGAGTAAAAAAATCGACATCTTGATCAATAAATAAATATTTTAGTTTCCTCAGCCTCTTCAAAGTCCCATAGAGGCAGTAATGTCATCGCAATACATTAAGTTTAATGTAAAATTTATTTTTGATCCATGTTAAATAAACAGGGCCTCCATTTCTTCCTTCATTTCTTTTACTATATATAAGTTTCGAAGACCAGGTTCCAAATCCGGTTTAAATGGACGGTTCCGGAGCTGATTATTCCCTGAAATATATAGTCGTTCAGTATTCATCTTCAATATAGTATGGCTGTTCAAAATTTCGTTATCCAAAATGGATAATATGTGATTTGGTACCATCGAACGGGGTGAATTTGATCATAAAGGTGAAACTGATCAATTTTTTTTATTCGGAATTCGCCATTAGTCATCTGCAACCTGTTGTCATTATGACGACAGTGAATGTCCTAAACCGTTCTCAGATGTCGTTGCATTTTAAATCATGTAACACCAATAAACATCCGAGCAATGTCTCGTAGCTTGTCTAATTTGCATAAGTTTTAAAAACGTACATAAATGGGCTCTTGTGCTGAAATGAATTCTGCATATAATTAATATTTGATAATACTTTAAATATGATTTTTAGCTAAACAAATACGGTTGAGATGATGACTCTGCACAAGATAAGCTTATTTAATACCACCTATAGCCACACGTTATATGAACATGTTCACCCCGCCTTTTTTCAGACATTCGGTTTGAAGTTGATCAATTGATCAACTCCACCCCGGTTCACTAATTTATATTTTTGAAATGTTATTATAGGTATTTACGTATATTACAATATATCAACATCAGTATATATATAATATAATAATATCAAGTTCAATGCCTCGTAAATATCTACCAAAGCCAGATGCCAAGCGCATCAGGAGATATAGCGAACGCAGTCTTGATCGAGCTGTTGACGCTGTACGCAATGGTATGAGCATAAGAGAAGCGGTCCGTATATACGGAATACCATTCGGTATGTTTTACTTCCATGCTATACCTACCGATAACATGCATGGTTACATTAGCATTATATTACGTTTTAACTAAAGTGTATTATTTGCATTACCTACCTACTTCTTTAGTCCGTTTCTAGCGAACGTTTGGCAATAATGACATAAACACATTTTTGTGCTTCAGTTGTTATTTCTTTTACGTCCGATGAAAACATGTTACATATTATTAGATACCTATTATTATGTTTATTGTTACGTCGCTTTCGATTGCATATGTACGTATCTTTTTTGGCAAAATAATGCGACATAAAAGTTGTGTTTCCATGCAAGCTGCATTACTATTATATACGTATTACAATAATATGATTGTTGTTGGAGATGGACATTGTGCTATGTGTACGCTTATATAAGCCTTACAAAGTTTTTACCGTGTTCTACATGATATTTGCCCTGAATTCCGTAGCGCTTCTAATTTTATTCCATGCTTATATGCTAAATATGCTGACGTATCGACGATTGAATTCATTCATTTGTTTTTATGTCTTATGTTTCAACCTATAGGTATGAATTCATGCGCTTACGTATAGCATCTGCGAAGCTAACGTTACAGGGTGTACGCTATAACAAGAGTACAGTTTTATTGTTTTAAGGAACAATACGTAACCGTGTTCAAGGAAAACACACCAAAAAGCATGGAGGTCAGCCCGTGTTTTCTGAAGCGGAGGAAAAAGCTTTGGTGGAGAATTTGGGAACTGCAGCCGATTGGGGTTTTCCGCTGTCACGCTACGACTTAGTGCTTCTGGCAAAAGGATCTCGATTCAATTGGTCGTGTTGAACGGCGATTCAAAAATAATCTACCGAGCTACGAATGGGCCGTCAGTTTTCTACAACGAAATCGCAGACATCTGACCGAACGTTTGAGTGTTAACCGGAACACAAGTCGATCCAAACTATCAAAAGATGTTTTTCAGCAATTCTACAACCATAATGCTCAAACAATTCAAAATGTGCCTTCCGAGAACAATTCAACTATGACGAAACCGCGATGACAGATGAGCCCGGACGGCGTGTAATGATTTTTGGACGAACCTGCAAGCATCCCGAACGAATTATCAACAGCACAAAAACAAACACAAGTGTTATGTGGTGTGGTTCCGCGGCTGGAGATCTTCTACCGCCATACGTTGTCTACAAATCCGAACAAGAACCCAGACCAGCATGGACTGAAACAGGCCCTGTGAAAGGTCATCTATGTAATGGAAGATGTTGTAAAAATGGGACCCGTTATGGCATCTCGGCAAGCGGGTGGGTTGATGGCGTTCAGTTCACCAAATAGTTCACCGAGTGCTTCCTTCCGCATGGCAAAGCTCTGAATGGCACTAAAGTATTGATCGGCGATAACTTAGCCAGCCACTTTTAACCAGATGTCTTACAGCTTTGTCGAGAAACGATACCTTATTTGTTTGTCTCCCAGCGAACTCCACCCACCTTACACAGCCGCTGGATGTTTGCGTTTTTGGCCCGATGAAACGGGAATGGCGTCGTATTGTCGAAAACTATCGTCTTAAAAACAAGAATCAGTCTATCCCGAAATCGCATTTTCCTTCCTGCCTCACACAACTTGTCCAAGCGCTTGGTGAATCGATGAAAAGGAATTTAATCTCCGGCTTTGACGCAACGGGACTTCTAGCCAACGGTGCGGTGGATTCCGATAAGGTCTTACGAAAACTGCCTAACTCCGGCGGATCAATTACGTCACACGTGTCAAACACGCTCATTAACTACCTTCAAGAATTGCGAACCCCTTCTGCAACACAAATCCGATGTAGCCGCTGTAAATTTAAACACGTCATTCCAGGTGTCCCAATTTTACCGAGTTTTGCCGATACTCCAACACCTTCTAGATCCGATGAAACATGCAACAAACGCCGGCGTATTTAACCCGCTCCGTCGACGGCATGTGAGCCGATCCCAAGCGAACATGATTCTGACGAGGATGAACTTGACGTGGTGATCGAAACAGAGCACTTGATTAAGGTTTTCGACCCTTTCGATATTCAGTACAAAAAGGAGTTCTTCTGATAGCTTATGACGATGTTCCCGAGCACTTCCGTTGGCATATTGGGCAGGCGGAGCGATGCACAAAGAACGGAGATATAACGGTGAATTTTATGGCTCCGGTAGTACAGCATACAACACGATTCAACTGGCCTTTGCGAAAGGACGACCTTGATTGTCCGATTGTACAAATACTGGGCAAACTAAAAGTTGCTCCTGTTTGGCACGACGTCGTTCTAACGGGCACAGGGACGGCGGGTCGATGAAACTGTGTTAGATGACTTTGATCAAGCCTTGGCTGAATTTATGAAAAAACAAAACGATTGAATGTACGTTTTAAATCCGATGATTATAATTTGATGTTTTCTGTGTCGTTGGTGATAAGATTTATTGTGTTTACAAAAACATTCTTTTCCGTTCAGAGACGCCATTTCTCGCGAGTATGATAAAAACATATAGGTAGCCGTTGTTGTAACAAAACTTTGGCTCAGCGCGGTAACCCAGCAACAGGATAAGCTATCTTCAGCACAAAATTATGTTATTATTGGTTTCTAACTTAGCACGTTTGATGGTCATGATATGGCTTGCTAGGAATAGTATCTGTCGCAATATGTTAATGTTTCATCGGTGACGGTTACCCATGCCTGAAACTTAGAACTATATTTGGGTGTTACCATCTCTGACTTCAGGGACTAGAAAGGTCATAACTACATTTGCCAATTTAATGTTTGGTACGTATTGCCTGGGGTAAAACCCAACGGTAATTATTAAACAGTGCTTGCGGTCGCTCGTGCAAGCAAACTAATAATATCACAATCGTTAGGCTATAACATTATTTTTTACACTTCTTAAATTGTGCACCGTATCGTATAGGTACATTAATGCTTTTTGCATTATTTCGATTGCAGTTTCAGTGTTCAACTCCGAGTATTATTGTTAACGACGTATTACGGTCTAAAATGACCGTATATTTGTTTTTTAAAACTCCAAAAATGATCAACTTCCTCCCTTGATTCGATAAAGATGATCGCCTTGCGTTTTTTCAAGGAAATAAGACTTCGAACTGTGCGATCAACTTCACCTGAGTCGGGGGTGAAGTTGATCACCCCTTATTTTAAAAAAAAAACTTGGGCAACCCGATCGGTTAAAGGCAACCGACCAGTATGTCCTGTTAGAGCTGTTCTCGTTACATGTTTTACCAAGCAATTTTGTTATTTTGTTGAGAGTAAAAAATGACGCTATGTTGAAGTTTAACAATGATCAACTTCACCCCATTTGATGGTAGTATTAAAATTGATTGTATTTATAGATGGCCATCCACTAACGGCAATGAAATCTTGTTGAAGTAAATTATAATCATTACTGGTGTGTACAACGATCTAAAAATATTCGTTTCTGCAAAATTCAATACCTTAGAACTAAAAGCTTCATTGATATCGTCTACATAAAGCATAAAAAGAAGTTTAAAACTAGAACTAAAAGCTTCATTGATATCGTCTACATAAAGCATAAAAAGAAGTTTAAAACTCCGCTTAAAACTGGTGACTTAGAGGCATTCCGCTTAAAACTGGTGGCGCATTTGAAAAATGTTCACAAAATGATACGCGTTGAGTTCGATTCTGAAAAAAATGCTCGGGTTCTTTCACCCGTCTTTTTATTGAATTTGAACAAACTTAACATTCAAATCAGCCTAGTTGATCAGCTGAATTGAAAGGTTTAGAAAAATCAAGGCATAAGCTATCCACCACAGTGCCGTTGTTTAACCGTTTAGTAATATGGTTGAAATATTATCAAGAGTAAGTACAGCATCTTTCATCACTAGTGAATCCAAACCGAGAATTTTTGGTCAAGTTGTAACTAGCCAGGTGTGATCTTGTTATCGTCAGCAACAGCCAGTTTAAATCAATTCGCTGTAATCGACAGTTAAACTGGTTTTTTGATAATAAAGATAGGCTACCCTATTTATGATAATGTACACAAAATACACTTTAATCAATAACAAAATGTTACGGGCACATAAAATCTAATTGTTTTAGATGTGAGCGTATAAATGACCAAGAAAGTAATTATGAACAGTATCTTTATGACAAAGAATAAGAAAATTTATATGTTTAATTGAACGGTTCGCGGTCGACCTTTTTCGAAAGCTATTTTCGTTCATTTGATGTTTCGATACAGAGTCTTTCATAATATCGTGTTCGCTAACCATCTATGCTCCTTTGATTTTGGGAACGACAGAGTAATATATCTATTGTATGAAGGGTCCTCAGCTACAAGCTGGGAGAATGTCCCAAGTTTAACCCGAGAAAATTCGTGCCCTTAGATAAGCATTAATTAATCGTAATCGTAATTATCGTAATTAAATTTTATTCTTTTTGGTCGTTTTACAACATATACGCCGTTGTTTCTGTTGTTTGTGCAAAATGCGCTACTAGCCGTGTGAGTGGTGAAATTTTACATTGTCTGTTATGGGTTTTTAGGATGACATTCAGAACTCAATTTTGGCTGGCCGCTCATAAGAAATCTCATTTGAATCTTAAACTTTTTATTTGCCCCCTTCAGTTTGTCGCGAAGTCTGATTCCAACGGCTGCCCTCCGAAAAGGCGAATGCCCCAAAAATCACGTTAGTTATTGTAAGTCGGCAACTGGTGTAGATATTTGAGTCAATTTGGGCTAATTTTATATAGGAAAAAGCCTTTATAAGACTTTACATAATGCTTTAGTACGTTGCTCTCTTATATTGTATGATTTTTGTCTAAACTTTTTGTCTCATTTTATAGGGCAAATTCATCCTCTGCTAAAATTGTGGGCTGCTGTTGTTATTATTTACGGGGTTGCGTCAAAACCGGTTTGTCTATGTGCCCATGGGATCTCAAATAGACAAAAATGGTAATACGTTCGCAAACGCTCGAGTTATGGGGGTCTTGGTATCATTTTGCAGGGTAACTTATCCTCTGTACATTGCGAGAGGATAAATTATAACCGATTTTGTTAGGATTATGGCGACTAGTTTGATGTCGCCTCAAAGTACCGGGGTGCTATGGGTTGACCTTCGAGAAACCAAAATTTTCTTGGGGGCATCGCCAAAATCGTATGGGAGATCGTGTATTGCAGATCCTCCTTCGAAATATTCGTTAATAGCATCTTCTTACGAATCCAGTACCCGATTTAGCTTCTATAAATCTGAGTCAACTCTGATCCGGTGTCCGGGAGAAAGATCGGGGTCAATCATATTCAAAGGTTTATATTTTCTAGAAATGGTGGTTAACTTATATGTCAATACTAGAGTAAACACTGGCTAAAGATGTGTTGCCGGCATAAAACCATAATTTGTAGAAATTTTAAGGGAAAATTCTGGCAATGGTATAAAAATTTCTTTATCCCGGAGGTTAGAGTTAAAAAATTTCGGTGTTAAAATGTAGGGGTGGAGGCATTAACATCCCGATGTTGTGGTGATCTAAATCGGAATGGTCGACCAATGTGGCGTCGGAACATCGCCCGGCGTATTTAGATCGTGTGAATATATTTGTTTTTATTAAGCGAACAAGAACTCGCAGAAGGTGATACCGCTACGAATGAAGAAGAAGGTCTCGAGGAATATCCATTGCCATCGGGTGACACGGTAAGGTTTAAATGCTATCACATCCAACTTTATCTATTGTTCATGAAGGGCAAAGCAAGTTAGCATTTCATTAGGGAGATAGAATTTTGTGTAACTTGTTTTTGAAAATAGCTTTTTCACATTCAATATGACAGTTCGGAACAACTTATTGATTTCTGTTACATTCGTGATCAGATATACCAGCGAATTAGAGGCCGACAGTAGGGGAATTACGAAACACATGGGTGTAGTACTTAGGAATATGCACATTGCAGGGAATAGCTGGAACCGGAGTCAGCGACCAGAAACGTCCACTAAAACCTGATCCGGAACCGAAACCTTGTCTTCGAAACTTATATATCGCACAACAGATGAAAGAAGAAAATGAAGGTACCGTAGATTTGGAATGTATTAAAACTAAATCTTATATTAAACTTAATGTATTCCGATGACTTTGTTGCATCTCTGAGACTGAAGAGGCTGAAGAAGCAAAAATATATAATCTATTGATCAAGATGTCGGGTTTTTGGGCTCTCAGCGGAAAAATACTTGCTCTGTAAAGGTTTGCGTAAACTGCGTCAGACTGAATATTCTTTTTTAACATATGGAGCGTAGACTTGATAATTTCTCTCTCCAATCACGTCCTAAGCTATACAGACATAGGGTTGTTACATAATTCCGTAGGAAACATGAAATTATTGGTTTATATGGTTCTAGAAGACTGTGAAAAGGTATACTAATACTTTCTGATCGATGGCCAGAGACATTGTTCAGGCCAGCGTTGGTCAACCAGTGTCCCTCAGTTAGATGATGATTTTCTCATCAGAATACTATATATATGAGAAAAACTATACCTCTCGTCTCGCACAGTTTCTATACATACAGTTTGTTGCCAAGAACGTAGTTCCTGACTGCTTTGCAGATATATATGTTACTTTCTCCAGTGAAGGCTGATTACAAATTTTACAAGGGTACTGGCTAGTGCTTGATACTATTTATATTAGCCTAGCTTACAGCTGGTACTTTAATAATCCATACTCTGCTATGTATAACAAGTTGGAGCGGCTCAATTCTACCGTATACAGCAGATTTATGCATGAGTGAGCTGCTACAAGCATCGACCTAGCTTTGTTTTGAAAAATTCCTTATGAAATTTTGTTCTACTTACGTTTCACAGGGCAATTTGCTAAGTTAATCTTTTGTTTTATTTGGTTATGGTGGAGCTTGATCATTGCGTTATTATGTATGTTTAGATCACAGATTAAGCAAAAATATGGACAATTTTGTTTAAACCGGAATTCCGGACCACGATTTTCACCGGAACTGGGATTCCGGTTACTCCCTGGTAAAGTAGCATCCGGTCCGGTTATTCTGTGTAATTGTGACGAAAAATTCCGGGTCCGGTTATTTTATTTTGCAAGGTCCGGATGTGTACTGAGTACTCTCAAAAATATCCGGACTGCTTGTCTGCGATGCCGATTTAATGTCAGATTTTAATTCAAAACCCTATGCTTCTAGCTCGGTCGATTTAATATCCGGTGTCTATTAAGTTCACCAATAGTGATGCTCGCCATACAGAATCATCTGATGACTGATTATAATGTGAAATTAAATGGTGTTCACATATGCGATGGTTATGTTGGAAAATGTAATACTCGCCGAAAATAGCCGCTACTAACTCTAAGCATCTCCATTCTAGCTGAAAATCTGGTCAAAGAAAACTAATTTTCAAAATTTTATGCTCGCTTGCTGGTCAAACGATGCTATCTCGCACTAAAGACGCAGGCAGTGTACAACTTTAGCCGTAAATTTTAATATTTGCCACATATTAAAGTTAGTTGAATTGCACTTCACGTAAAAGGTGACGCAATTTTACCATGTTCACAAGAAAACTTTCCCAATTATTATTATTATTACAAGGGATTCAAGTTAATGATTTTAAGTTGATGTTAAATTACTAAGTATATAATAGACCAGCCGCTTTAAAACTCGAGGGGGAAATTTAATTTCATATAGGTGCCCTCCGAGCTTACCTTAAAGCCAATCCTATCTGCCATATCAGAAAAGTAGAACTCGTGTAAGATGTAGGACTAGCAGAAGATACGTTAAATGTCAAACATTTATATCTAGATAATACAACAGAGACCACGTTTTGGTTACGTGTTGAATTCAAATGTTTCGATTGACACCGCAGCAAAGCGTCAATATCGATAAGGCAATCTGTGAAATGATCGGTATGGACTACGTGCCATTTCGAGTTATATATTACCTGCCATATTGTTATAAAACTATACTAGTAAACGCAATAAATTACAAAAAGTGAGCGGAGCAACAGGCAAAGTATTTGGTATCTTATTTGTGTGTACATGTGTTTCAACTAACTGTTTAATCAATTTATAATAAGTATCACGTTTTAGGCAATTGATGTCAAATCCACCATACAAAAAACTCGCTAGCTAAAAAATTAGATAATTAGTAACATCAACTAATTAGCTAATTAATTACCTAATTAGCACCCATGATAAAATCATAGAGCTTTAAAACCCAAATATTCATAATCAGCGGCATAGAAAACCCCCGAGCGCAACAAATTAATTTTGAAGTGATTTTAAAATTTTCGTAAAATTACCTAATTAGCTAGTTAATTAATCAACTAATTAGCATATACGGCCAGGTTTTAGAGCTTCAGAAATGTCATATTCGTAATCAGCGACATAGAAAACCGCCGGATGCAATTTATTTTGCATTTTGGAGCACTTTGAAAATTTTCAAAAAATTAGCTAATTAACAATTAATTAATAATTAGCTAATTAAATAATTAGCATGTTTTAACTTCCTCGAATAGCAAAGAAGCAACAGATTCATCATCGCCACGGGGAGATGTAGTATTTGCACCAAAATAATAGCTTTACACTAATTATATATTTATTGAAAAATTTTGCAATTTTGTTTGAAAATGCCAAAAATAGGTTAACAAGCTTAACTAATTAGGTAATTACTAATTAACTAAAGCAAATTTTGATAAAATCTATATCTCTTGCACCTATCCGATATTAGACATTTCAAACAAACAAGTGTTTTAAAATAGGCCCAGTAGTTATTTAGGAGTACAACGGACGGACAGACAGTGCCGAATTTTCCTCCTCTGGCTAAAGCAAAAACTCTTCGTTAAAATATATATTATGTATTTATATTTATCTGTGTAGTCCGGGTCTAGATTCGGGTATTGGTTTTCAAAATTTCGGGCTACTGGTTTTCGTTTTCAAAAATTCCGGGTGCGCTTATTTTAATTTGCACGGTCCGGGTATTAATTTGAAAAGTTGCAACTCTCCTCCCTGGTGGCTTGGTAGGGGCCACTCCAAAAACAACTTTGTAACTGGATATAATTATTGAAATGGAACGGTCGGAGTTTCCACTGAGGGTGCTAGGGGGACAATTGTGGAAATAAACTTTTGTCTGTCACCGTCATGCGTAACTCCTTGTTCGATGGACGGATTTCGACAGTTTTTTTTCGTTCGATACCAAAAATGATGACGACGTGGCCTTTAGTTTAGCGCGAACAGCTCTGAACACGTCTTCTAGATCAAACTAAAAGAAAAATGAATTTTTTGCCAAATCTGGCCATGCGGGTACCAGTGTTTGGCAGTCGTCTCGCGAGGCAACGTGTCGAAAAACGGAGATCATTAAGAAGGGGCTCATCGAGATGTACAACTGTGTTGAACTAGCCTTTTTTGTACGACCACCCGCTGGGTGCTGTGGGCCTGAATATGCTTCGCCGCCAGTAAAACCCTTGAAATCCCAAGGAAAGGTATAATATAGTAGAGTTGGACTCTAGACAGCAAAATCATCACATTCAGTGTGTTTGATAACGTAATACGCACTCATTGTGACGCAAAAACAAGCAATAACATTGCGAAATTTGAAAAATGGCTATTTCCAAAATGAAATGCGTTTTCGTTTCTAATTTATGTATTGCGTGCAGGGCATCAAGAATGGTCTATATATAGGCATTTCTGAAGACTGAATATAATTATTTGGTTATCTGGAGCCCAGCGTGCATATTTCGTGTCCTGTCATGGGTTTTCAACGGATTTAGGGTAAAAGAACCAGTCTAGAAGATAGACTTTCTGTTGGTTGGCGTACACGTCATCAAGAATTGTCTATATAGGATTTCGGGTAGGTTGAATTTGATGGTTTGGTTAGATATATACCAGCACAAATACTTGATTCGTCTTGGTTGCTTTTGGTGGATTTAGGGTCGACTGGATTTTAGGAATTTTAATGGGTTCGGGGTCAAGAGGTTTTAGTGTGGTATATACGTCAAACTGCCTGTTACAGGAGATTAAACAAAATTACAACTGAAAAATGAAACCACGCTCACTGTTTTCACCCTCGCGTGCGAGATACTAGTCCTATGGTTAGTGTAGAACGTAAGGTAGCTTAATGTATTGTTTAGATCCGTTACAGCTACACCAACCGGCTTTAGCGACATATTAATTTAACTAGAAGCTTTTGTCGAGTTATATATTAGTATAAGTTGTGATTGACACGATTGCTTACATTTCGATTGTTTACCCGAAGGTATCAATTTTAATGCAACTTTCGGTTTTGTATGAATTCGTCCAAGTGGTCATAGAACCCGTAAATATAATCAAATATGACATTTTCTAAAAGCGAACTGGTTACTGTCATATTTTGGCACGCTTAAATTAGTGAGCAGAATTATTAAATTAGTAAAATTAGCAAAATTAAAACATTAAAATTTAATTCGGATTCACAGGTAGCACGTTGGAGTGAATCATAATTCGCTACTGACAACGATTGCCAAAGTAACCATAATCAGCTAAAGGCTGTAACACTGTTACAATATCTAGCTGTTGGGATGTGTGGTGTCGATTTCCAAACTTTTCTTTGTGGGCCGATCTATGGCAAACGCAATTTAACTATGAATTGCCGATTTTATTACAGCTCTCTTCCTGAACTTCCAGCTTGAAGTAAATTAAGATGAACAAGGTTCTATAACCAGTAGTTCGTGTACCTGTCGAATGGTGTTTGCTCTTTGGCTATAAAACAATATAATTACAACTTGTAAACGTAATAAATTACAAAAAGTTAGTGCAACAATAGACAAAGTATTTTGTATCTTATTTATGCATTCATGTATTTCAACTAAATATTTGATCAATTTATAATAAGTATCAAATTAGACAATTGATATCAAATCCAACATACAAAAAGCTAGCTAGCTAGCTAATGATTAGTAATATTGACTAATTAGCACTCATAATAAAATTATGGGGCTTTAAAAGTCGCATATTCGTGATCAGTGACATCGAAAATTCCCGTGTGCAATTTTTTTCATTCATCAGCACTTTGTAAATTTAAAAAATTAGCTAATTTATGAGTAATTAGATATTTAACTAATCACGATGTTAACATTCTCGAATAGTTATCAACACCAGATTCATAATCATACACCCCAATTGTAGTATACACCCCAAAATAATAGCTTTACAATAATTTATTCATTGAAAAATAAGCAATTTCGGGTTGAAAATGCTAAAAATAGGCTAACACGATTGACTGATTACTACGTATTTAATTACTAATAATCATATAAAAAGTAGCCAAACATTTTACAAAGTCGAACGTATCTCCTAACTGATTTATGTCGCTTGTCCAATTTTTGCATGGAGGTCATCAATTAGCTAAAGCAAATTTTGACAAAAACTAAATATCTTGCACCTGAAAGGTTATAAGGCCTTCTAAACAAAAAATTTTAAAATCGGCCCAGCAGTTACTGAGAAGTTCTACGTACGCAGAGACTGTGACGATTTTTCCCTCTGTGACGAAAACAAACGCTTCGCTCTGCTCATTAATATAGTAAGCATACCATGAATATTATGTGTACCATGTTTCTTTACATTAGTGCATGACTTCTGTATTTATGTTTGTTGTTTTGAGTCCGAACTGAAATTTACCTCAGTTATATCCGTTTGATTTGGTGTGATTTTTGGTTCAAATTGGATTGCTTGTAACTTGGACTAAATTCCATGGTAATATATGGGTTTCAGCTGTTGGTTTGGTTTGTTTAGCCTGGTGTTGATTCCGGTACAACAGCTTGTGTCACTGTAGTTAACGGTAATACGTTGTATGTTGCCAATGCTGGCGATTCGCGATGTGTGTTGTGCCGAGCTGGAAAAGCAATTGATCTCTCTTCCGATCACAAGCCAGACGACGACAGTGAGGTTAGTATGTTTTCCCATATTAGTTATTTCGTCAATAAGCATTCAAATCATACTCAATATCGATTAATAATCGAATCATTATGGTTATTTGATATCAAGTTAATTTTGTAGAACTTATCCGATTCTCTTTTATGTTGTAGTTTGGAGTCGATTAAAACGACATCACATTGCTTGCAGCAAATCTCAGTCGTTGTCGTCAACACCTTATCCTTAATATTGTTCTGGTTCATTTGTCTTATTTACGATGATATTTCGTCCGTCAGCTCTTCAAATAAACGGGTTAAAAAGAACTTGCTGCTGGTGCCGAGATGCTGTCGCCCACGCCATAATAATATTATGTCACAGTATTTTATTTTTTCTTAGTTCTACTTAAATTCGCCGCAATACAACGATGCGATGTCGTGGAAACCGGAGAAACTTTTATTAAATATGTATTTTCTTATTGGTGGAGATTCAATTTTGGTATAAATAGGGTTGGGTGGATAATTATTGTATGATCATGTTTACAATACTTTTTATTTTTGCTTATTCATAGCTTTTTATGATGAGCGCCAAAATTGTTTAGACCCATTGTCTGTTTGAAAAATATTGGATTACTGATAAAAATGTTTTATGTGCGTGCTGTTCAGAGTGTACAATGCAAACATCTGCGTGCTAAGCTTTCAGATCTGCGGAACGAAGGATTATCCATACCGTTAGTCCTGGGTTGTCGCCTAGTCATTGTAAATCGAAATTATAATAATTTTTCTGTTGAATTTACATTTATACATGCAATGGAGAGAATGGTTCCGCTATGGTTGGGCTTGACCCTTATCATAAAACGCAGTAATACGAAAGCAGACACGTATTTGACTTGACCCCGAGAGTCCCCAATAGTCTTAGAAGCCCACCGGATCGCTATCCGTTATTGCAAAAGTTCGATTTTATTTTCAAAAAATTTTAAATTTCGCTTTCACTTAGGCCAAGCTGTAAAAATATCTAAGCTTTAATCGTGACGGAGAGCTGATGGTCAGCTGTTCGGCTGGCCAAACTGCGGTAGCATCGGGACATCAGCACGCTACAATCAGATTCAAATCATCGACTTTGAAGCTAATTAATAACATTTCAATTGTATTATATGCCAAAATTGAATTTTATTTTCAGAGAATGAGAATCGAGAAAGCTGGTGGCAAAATTAGTTTCGATGGTCGAGTGAATGGTGGCTTGAACATGTCGAGAGCAATAGGTAGTTTGAAATTAATATTCGTAAGTTTGTGGTTGACTTTGTTAACTAATAAAATATATAGAAAATTGTGCATTTCGATAAGAAGCCACAAAACGATTTACCAACAATCCGTTGTTCAAATTGCATGTCAAATTATTTCGTCGATTCGTCAATGCGGAGCGCCAAAGACAATATCCTAAGTGAATATGAAATATGATAATCTTTGTGATTTGCTTATATTTAAAACAATTTAAGAGTCTTCATGTAATGATGTTAAAATAGATTTCAATATTTTCATTAGTGCATGAAAAGCTTTGTTATATATATCGTAATGTATATGCCATATAGCAAGGGTGTTTCAGGTGACTATTTTTACAAACAAAACAAAGATTTACCGTTGCAAGAGCAAATGATTAGTCCTTCTCCCGATATTGTGGTTCAAACTCTGACTCCAGATGATAGATTTATGGTCGTAGCTTGTGATGGAATATGGTAGGTTTTTTGAGGCACAATGGTTATGTTAAGCTTTGTTACGTAACATGTCCATGTTTTTAGTTATATGATTGAATATTCATCTGTATTCAAATGTAGGAACTATGTTTGGAAGAATATTAAACTCACAGTGTTTTATTACAACTTGATGTATT
>JASANE010001121.1:0-10740 GCA_030248225.1 Trileptium ribeirensis
GAGGAAAACTGGGTGCATATGCATAGGCATGCTCTGTGTATCCTCAGTAGAGTGGTAATTCTGTTTTGTGACAGCGGCTTCTGTTTGTGCATAAAAGGACAATCGCGGAATAAAATGTGGTATGTCAAATTTAGCAGGCGACTTGGATTGAAGTTAGGTTAAACTGTTTCACCTCTGAGCACGCCTAGCCACGGGTTCCCGAATAACCCCTGGGCTCGTTAAACGCTCGAAAATAGACCTGCTAGAGGTTACGCACCAAAAGGCTTTCCGAAGCCATCGAAAATTTACGAAAGTTGTCTCGCGTAGGCCTAAGCACGAAAGGGCAGCCCTTGTGGGTGCTGCGGCGTCCAGTGGATGCCCCGCGCTCCCACAAGTGCTGGGCCGCGCGTTACTCGCTAAGTCAAGTAGAAGCAGGTAACCGAAACCCCTTAGAAAGCTTTGGAGGGGTATTAAACTTTCTTTGGAAGAACAGTTAGATACACAGCTGAGCACGAGTTCCCCATTGAGGATCACCAGGAATGTTGAAGTTCGGATAGTAAAATTTTGGGGCAGCGGGTTCCGCGTTTCTAAAAGAGCCTATCGTGAGCTCATCGGACATCCTTTCGTCATCCAAATCCGGGCCTAGGCTCAATAATTGTCGCCAGGTTCCAAATCAGGTTGCAATATAGAAGATGCCACGGCATGCACAGAATTTTCTAAATGTACCTAGGCGGTGTTGTGGAGTACATTGTAATAAATGTTGTAAAAAATTTTGCTTCCAATTATTACTTTATGTTGGCGTGTCATATTGTCAAAAGAGGGAGCGCCCCAAAATAAATAATTGACGTGTGCAGTTTGTAGGCGAAATTGTTTGATCTCGACCAAGTACACGAGAACGTAGGTCCCTCTAAGGCATGTCGAACACTATCTGATCCAGCGTTTCCTCTGGTGACATCAAGACCCCTTTCCAAACATACGCAATTTCACCCCACCGACAGTCTAAATTTTAACGCTCCAGCTAACCTCGCTCGCGCCCGCAACCCAGCTCGCTCTGCAAATGGTTTGTTCCGGCGTACCGGTTCCTCAGTGTGCCAAAGCCACTAGTTCCCTCACCTTCTATACAATCCTCAAAATCAGTAGGCTGATAAGGACCAGTCAGCTGGGACTCGCGTCGAACCAGGGTCAAACAAAATCTTGGCAAAATGGGCCCCGCCGTTAGGAAATCTCGGCCCTGGCATAGAGCATAGGATTCGATACCCGGGAATGAGGGAAAGACGGGTCCGCCCTATTACCTGTGAGCAGGCTTAGGGGATGACCCTCCCTCAGGGGGACCTCCATGCCACTAGATACGTGGGCCACTATAGGGGCCAGGCCGAACACCCTGGTAAACCCGCCGAGCAGCCCGCTAAGCTAAGCGGTTCCCATCGGTTAAACTGGGAATCACCGGGGAACCGTGTAAGCCGGGGTTGTCCGGGCACCACAGTGAGACGTGAAGTGGTGCAGCTGGGATCCCTTAGGGCCAGAACTGGTCCTAGTGCATTGTACATAAAACTGAACTAAAAATTTATAAAATACACACTTTCTCTGCACAGGCACACAGTCGGCCGCAGTAGCTATGTTACGATATAAAAATTATTTATTTTAGAGCAAGAAATACGCGTTCAAGTTTCAAGTTGTCGAGATTACCCGGATGTCGGGATTACTATATATATTCGCTAGATTTAACTAAACATTCCTTATAACTCGAAAAAGGTCAGACGCACACAACAAACAGCCAACGTAAAGCGTACTATGGGCTAAACTTTGCAAAGCCGAAATATATCTCATTGGTTCACTAAGCGTTTCACCCTATAGACGAAATGCAAAAAACCTCAGAAGCAGAAACACCAGTACTGGGTAAATTAACGCATTAATAATTTACTAATCCGCTCGACAATAAAACAACAATTTTATAGACAAAGTTGAAACAGATAAAAGTATAAAAAATCGTGATTTTAATATCACCTAGGAATGTACAACACTAATCAATTCTTTTTTCGTCACGTAAATTTCGCATGATTCATAGGACATTATGTAAACGTTGATTCAAATTTTAACTGATTCGATCTATTTTAAACACTCCACATGAATTCAATTAAACTCAAATTGAGTAAGACTATTCTAGGGCTTAGAAAGCTATACACCCTATAGACGAAATGCAAAAAACCTCAGAAGCAGAAACACCAGTACTGGGTAAATTAACGCATTAATAATTTACTAATCCGCTCGACAATAAAACAACAATTTTATAGACAAAGTTGAAACAGATAAAAGTATAAAAAATCGTGATTTTAATATCACCGAGGAATGTACAACACTAATCAATTCTTTTTTCGTCGCGCAAATTTCGCATGATTCATAGGACATTATGTAAACGTTGATTCAAATTTTTACTGATTCGATCTATTTTAAACACTCCACATGAATTTAATTAAACTCAAATTGAGTAAGGCTATTCTAGGGCTTAGAGAGGACCGTTTCAAGTCAAAATCTGACTCAAACTTGTTACAGCGTAGCGTGTTCAGTAACAATACAAGCACTTCAAGCGGGCTGGCACAAACCACTGCACATGAAATTTTGGCTCAGCACTACGATGCATCAAACGCGGAACGGTTACAACCACACTCACATTGATGCTTTGTTTAGGCACGCTATCAATTATGTTGCAATAGCATTTGAAGTGGTAATAAGTAGGTTGCACGTAGCTATGTATGATAAATATTTCAGCAATCGCTGCACCCTCTAGTAGCTACATAAAATCAATGTATATTATATACGCCTGCCACAAATTTTGCCAACGTCGCAGACATAGATACTAGCCGTGCTCAAACAAATAAACTACGTATTGTAACGTATTTCTATATTTGTAATTCGTACAGTGGTAATGCAAAGATGGCGTGATACGTAAAGCTGATAATCATTGTTGCCACAACAGTAATTTCTTGTCACTCTGTAAAATGATTTGCAGTCTCACATTATGCAGAGTGCATTTCACATCGACAAACTGTATCCTGAATGTGTATCACTACAGCTTATGATATAGTAATTATATGACCATACTCACAAAATAATATGTATACTATACACCGTATGAGCAATGGAGAACCTTGGGCAAAAACAAGCAGTTTCGCTTTTGATATATGTAATTTCAGCCCCAGACATTAAGTCGGCCCTGCGGCCATACCAGACTAAACAACATGGTTTCCAACAATTATACCGAAGATCGCTACATTACAACGACAAACAGATCCTCAGCTGAATCAACTAAATAAAAGATTACACAGATATATCAGGAAATCTATATGATCTAGATGTGAACTTGGGCAATTAGATGAGGCATATAATATTAAAGCGATAGCCAGCCAATAATTTTTTGTTATAAAATATTCTATGGGTTCCATGCGTTCGAAAACCCGGCCGATTGCTTAGCTAATCCTTTGTTTCGAATTAAATTCATCACAACTGCTACATTGTTCAATCATACCACAATAAATTAAGGTCTAAACGCAATTTTCCACGAAAAATTAGCGAGTAGTAATTAAAAAATTATTTTGTTCGCAAATTATCCCGCATTCAAAATGTGTACCCTATGAATTTTAAGAGAATATTCTTTGATTTTTGCACCACATTATGTTCTTTTAAAATTCAAATAATACTGAAATTTAAATACATCCTATATTTTAGAAAAATAATCCCTTAAAATTTCATGGAATGGTTGTTTGAACTTGTCCCTACGCCTATGGATACCTACGATATATGATATAGTACTCAGCAGCCCAGGACAATAATTCTACCTGAAATTTAGCATTGCAAGTTTCATAACAGCTCACTTAAATATAAATATAAACTTCTTGAAACAAATAAGAAGCCGTGCCTGATATATAAGTCAATGTCAATACATTGTATGCAGAATCTATTGCTGCATGTCAACAAACTTAACGATGCAAAAGTATAATTGAGATAAAAAACTAATAAAAAAGTCTGTCCATCAAGTTTGCATGTCGCCATCACTTTCTTCATCCACTCCGCGAATATAAAGCACGTTATTGCACCTGAAATAAACTATACAATAATAGAAAAATGTGCAATTCCAATAAACACAAACAAAAAGCGATGCTTGTATTCACAGTAAATGTTGTTGTAAGACTTAAATATCTACGATGTCCTCCAGGTTTTAATTTTTTATGAAACATAATCCAAAATTACACATATTTTTCCTAAATAATATGCGTCAAAATGGACACTTTAGTATCGATAGCGCCAAATCTTGTGCGTCACGAGCATCCCAATAACTAGTCTTCAATTTGACGAAAAATTCTACATAGCATTATATTAAAAAACATACAAACAGAGCACCACCAAGATAATTTTTTAACGTACTAAGAATGAGCAATATGAAGAATTAATGTTTAAAAAATAACATTATTTCGCCTCGATCCTCACTAAGTTTGAGAGAAGGGTTTCGGGTGAAAAATGTAATTCTGCATCAATCCCACCCAAACTGAATGTTGTAACAAGATAGGTCGTCATACGAAAACCTCTAAAAACGTACAGATTAATCACCAGGACGAAGTGCGTGGCGAGGTCGAAGTGGATAGCGGATATATGGTAAGGGCGACAAGTGTCAAAATCTTCTCAGAAAGTCATCATCAACTTTCGGGTATACATAGGGTATTATATTAGTCGACATTACACTGCTTATGTTTTACGTCGTGTTAATTCTGTATTCTCTGTTCCTAAGGCCATATTTGTAGTCGTATAATTAACTGAAGCCTAAAACCTATACTACCATCGCCAGATTCGCGCGGTCTTAAGGACCCTGTTGTGCTGTGTAGTATAGATTACGCGATTTTCCCGCGGAGAAGCCCATAGTGTAAGTATTTGGGTGTCCTCAGTTTATCTAAATCTAGATATTTTTGGCTTGCCCATGTACTTTTCTATACGACTACAAATACATAATTATGTCAGTTTCCATCTATAGGGAAAATATTCCACTTACCTTGTGGAGCTCGTAACATACCTATTTTAGTTATCGTTCGTTATATTGTTTCGCTATATAATTGAGCGGAGCTCGGCGAAGCCGAGCGAAGCGCTTTTATTTTCTGTCTGGGAGTAAAAAGGTCGATGTCCGTCCGTTCGTTCGTTCGGTCCGACGGATCTCAAGAACCACTGAACCGATTTTAAAAAACTTTTTTGTTTGAAAGTCTATCATGTCAGAGTGTGCACCTGATATTTGGGATTAAAAAATTTTGAGTGGTTAATTAGTAATTAGCTAATTAGTTAAGGTTATGCAGCTAAAATAGAGAATTTTGCAATATTTGTGTTATTTATTGAAATAGAATCGTTTCGATCAAACCACTATAGGGTTTTTGGGTCGAAGAATTCAAATATATTTTTGCCAATGATAAAGCCTTATGCCCTATGGGTCATTTAACGCTACGATGACCTTTTGGTCGGTGGGGGGGGGTAAAACTGGATATTTTGGCCAGTAGCACGTAAACGTGCAGGGAACTGGTATAAATGTTATTTGCGCTAGGAAGCGTCATTAGTTAGCTAGTTCAAACAAAAAAAATTTTCGGCTTCACGCACGCCGTAAGAGGCTGGACATCCACACAAGTCCCAAATTGACAAAAATCGTAATGACTAATTTTACGACCTTTTTTCGGTTAGTGTCGTGGCTCCGTGTTCGAAGTTATGGCCCAAATTCTTTTCTATGCAGGATTAGTCAGGTCTACACAACATTTTTAATTGCACGATTTTCAAATCTACTCCAATCATGAAGAGTGACAGCTGTCGATATGGCATGAACCCCAGTTTTACCCCCCCCCGACCAAATTCCTTTTTTGGTCATTGCTCGTTACTTATGCATGGTACATAAACGTTGTTCATATATCATACCTGTCCCCTGGGTGCCTTTTGAAAAAATATTAACCCAGGTGCTTGCTGTTACTTAGCCCAGCGCTAGGGTCAAAAGGTCGATTTTAGCACATTTGATACCCCCCCGACCGTTGCTAGTTAGGGGTATGGTGGAGTCAGTAGAAGTCAAATAATTTGTCTGTTATGGTTCTTTCCAATCACGAAGCGAATGGTGAAACGACCTGAGCTCTATCTCGCGTCCGACCTGATGATCTCAGGCTTTTACCCACCCCCGACCACACTTTTACCCACCCACGACCACCACCAAAATGTGGAAAAATCGAACATACGATGTTATTTCGAGGAAATTTCACGCTTTTGGTTCATAATACATTGTGGCAATACATTTGGACGACATATGTCGCAAAATTATTTTTTTAAAAAAATTCTAAATTTACCCCCCCCCGACCATGGTCTCAGGCATGTACACTGGCAGTTGATATGGGCTGCCATTTTGTACCCTCATAGTGGAAATTGTGGTATAGAATATCTTACATACCGTTTTCAAGTTAACTATGCTGGTTAAACACGGTCGAATTGGCCATTTCACATTTTTACCCCCCCCCCCACCCCGCCAAATTTTACCCCCCCCCCCGACCACAAGCTACTTCCGGTATTCTAACATATCTGGCAAAGGGTATGTTTTGAATTTTTTTGCATAACACTTCCCCCAGGCTAAACTATCGATATAAATAGCTACCGTTTATGGCCGCTTCGTTTCCATTTAATAACCGGTATAAATCGGCACCCCCGTGTTTTAAAAGTGTTAAATTTGACCCAAGAATAGGCATAAAAAGCTTAATTTTTGATATACGGAGTTCCGTATAACGTCATTTAAGACCGCGCTGACGGGTTGCACGAGATACGATCACAAAATCGAGGCTAGATGCAACCCGGAGCATATCACAGGCCATTTTATGGTACCTTGCGGAGCAGCAGGGGGGTCGTATTTGAGAAGCCATAGCATAAAAACGGTTAAAATATTTACTATAACGACCTCGAATTACGGATCATTGATGTTTTTTGGTCATATGGTGTAAAAAGGAAGATAATCGGAGCCAAAAAAGTCATTAGTCATTTTTTCTGGGGCAAAACGTCATCGTAGTGTGAAATGACCCCTATGCAATGTAGTTACAAGAACATAAAATTTAGTACATTCGTAATGCCACAGCCCAAGCTCCACTCACAAATGTAGTTCCACTACCGACTAGTGTATATACATTATTATTAAATATTAACTGCAAATCAAGTATGGTTTCCGCGTTTTCAGCCTCCACGGTTCAGCTGGGGTTCCCCAATTAGACCTGGAAGAAACATAATTTCTCGGCGTGTATCTTCTAGTTCGGTCTGGGAAGCCCTCGGCTCGGGTCACCAAGGCAGCTTCGAGACAATTCGAGAAGGCCAAGACTACCACTACACATTGTGCACATAAAGAACGAAGACACAGATCAACACACAACTTGTCCTTCAAAAAATACAAAACATGGAAAAATTGCAGATGAACACAAAAGATACCTTACTTTACAACTGCGCATTTTATATACTTTCTGCACTCCTTATAAACGAGAACACACTACAAAGTTCTGAGGTGTCACTCCAAGAAAAAAAATCAGCGAGAGTGGAAAAATATTAGTATCCCGCTTCCCCCACAAGTTCGAAAGTTTACTAAATTATTAATAATAACAATATATAGTTTACCTAATCAAAACTTCACCCAGGTTGCCAGTGAGTGACCCGTCAATATATTCTTCTGTGTTTGCCAGCTAGAACATACACATTGGCTATATTATACACATATGACGATAAAAATATTGACAATATTGATTACGGTATTAGAATATAGGTTAACTGCACCAGCAAAAACGCTTTCGGGTTAAGATTACATTTCGTGCGAAAAACCTCCTGTCAAAAAATTACTGTCGTCTTACGAACAAGCAGAAGACGAATAGCTGTCCTTCTGAACGGGTACTGTATAAGTAGTATATTTACAGCGTTAAATTTCAGAAACTTCCTGTATAGCCCACCGATTAGCGTTGCAATAAATATGAATACACTTGAAACACCGCAGCAATAAGTAAATTTGAGAACACGTAAGACGTTACTTCTGCCGTGATTGGTTACGACGAAATCTACTGTCGAAACTTCACATTCACTACGTTTCATGTAGATCTGGATATTATGAAAATTTACGACTGCGGAGGCCGTCGCGCAGCTTAGCTGACAGATGCTACACAAATATCGTTACATTAAAACATACAACAATATGGAATCATATAGAATAATGGTACAAGATAAAGAAATTGTTAGGCACCGACTAAGTCAAAAAATATAATTTTAGTTAGCAAATATAAATTTTGTGTCAAACAGTTTACCAAATTCATTGGGGCATACTTTTAAAGATATGTAGCTTTCACTCAAACCTTGTTTACAGAAATGTTATCATAACACAATACTGAGGAATTACAGAGCATCTGTAACGTTTTCGCCGTAAAAATCGCTGCTCTTAGTGCAATCAGCAAGCCCGAACACCTAGTGGCACATTACAAACGCCTTCCGTCAAAAATTAGATTTAGTTGATTCATTCCGGTTCATATATAGAATGACATAAGCAGCCTAGACTTGTACCTTTTCACTTGTCACAACAGTTTTGTTGTATATCAATGTTTAGATTATGATTATTTTTGTTGTTGACTAAACAAAACAAACAAAAAATAATAAATGCAAAAAATTGGCTATTTAATGTGACAAAATATATTGATTTACTCTTAGTGAAAAGATGCAAAAGCGGAATCTCCACATACTCACTGTAGATTTAAATAAACACAATCAACATAGTTGGGTCACTTCACGCTACGATGACCTTTTGGTCGGGGGGGGGTAAAACTGAATATTTTGGCCAGTAACACGTAAACGTGCAGGGAACTGGTAAAAATATTGTTTACGCTAGGAAGCGTCATTAGTTAGCTAGTTCAAACAAAAAAATCTTTTCGGCTTCACGCACGCCGTAAGAGGCTGGACATCCACATAAGTCCCAAATTTACAAAAATCGTAATGACTAATTTTACGACCTCTTTTTTTCGGGTAGTGTCGTGGCTCCGTGTTCGAAGTTATGGCCCAAATTCTTTTCTATGCAGGATTTGTCAGGTCTACACAACATTTTTAATTGCACGATTTTCAAATCTACTCCCATCATGGAGAGTGACAGCTGTCGATATGGCATGAACCCCAGTTTTACCCCACCCCCCCCCGACCTAATTCCTTTTTTGGTCATTGCTCGTTACGTATGCATGGTACATAAACGTTGTTCATATATCATACCTGTCCCCTGGGTGCCTTTTGAAAAAATATTAACCCAGGTGCTTGCTGTTACTTACCCCAGCGCTAGGGTCAAAAGGTCGATTTTAGCACATTTGATTACCCCCCGACCGTTGCTAGTTAGGGGTATGGTGGAGTCAGTAGAAGTCAATTAATTTGTCTGTTATGGTTCTTTCCAATCACGAAGCCAATGGTGAAACGACCTGAGCTCTATCTCGCGCCCGACCTGTTGATCTCAGGCTTTTACCCACCCCCGACCACCACCAAAATGTGGAAAAATCGAACATACGATGTTATTTCGAGGAAATTTCACGCTTTTGGTTCATAATACATTGTGGCAATACATTTGGACGACATATGTCGCAAAATTATTTTTTTAAAAAAATTCTAAATTTACCACCCCCCGACCATGGTCTCAGGCATGTACACTGGCAGTTGATATGGGCTGCTATTTTGTACCCTCATAGTGGAAATTGTGGTATAGAATATCTTACATACCGTTTTCAAGTTAACTATGCTGGTTAAACACGGTCGAATTGGCCATTTGACATTTTTATCCCCCCCGACCACAAGCTACTTCCGGCATTCTAACATATCTGGCAAAGGGTATGTTTTGAATTTTTTTGCATAACACTTCCCCCAGGCTAAACTATCGATATAAATAGCTACCGTTTATGGCCGCTTCGTTTCCATTTAATAACCGGTATAAATCGGCACCCCCGTGTTTTAAAAGTGTTAAATTTGACCCAAGAATAGGCATAAAAAGCTTAATTTTTGATATACGGAGTTCCGCATAACGTCGTTTTGACCGCGCTGACGGGCTGCACGAGATACGATCACAAAATCGAGGCTAGATGCAACCTGGAGCATACCAGAGGCCATTTTATGCTACCTTGCGGAGCAGTAGGGGGATGGTATTTGGGAAGCCATAGCATAAAAACGGTTAAAAAAATTACTATAACGACCTCAAATTACGGATTCTTGATCTTTTTTGGTCATAAGGTGTAAAAATGAAGATAATCGGAGCCAAAAAATCATTAGTCATTTTTTCTGGGGCAAAAGGACATCGTAGCGTGAAATTACCCAGTTACCCAAATGAAAACATCTTAGATCTATAAGAATACGTATTATTCTCTTGGGGAAATTATCAAAATTTAACTTTTTAGAGACGTTTAGAAGCTTACTAGTAGCTGCTATATTTATGCTCAGAAAAATTTCAGACCCTATTTGAAAAAACGTATGGTGTTATGTGCCATTGGCACGATATCTCTGGGACCTGTTGAAACAAAAATGTTAGCAATATGATCGACAGTATGTAATTACAAAATGTTACATGAACACCAATTTTATGAAATTGGACGCAAGAAAGGTTTCGAGAAGGGGAAACTAAAACGTATGTATGAACACAGTTAATTACTCATTAAAAACTGAAAAGAAAGTTTGCAAAAATCGGTTAATCAAGGTGGTGAATCATGTGTAGCTTAGACTGAC
>JASANE010001123.1:0-110790 GCA_030248225.1 Trileptium ribeirensis
ATTTTGTCAGGGGCATTTTGCCAAGAGAAAACGGTTGCAAATCGTGTCAGAAACACTGCCAAAACGATTTTGATGGAGAGAAAAAGCGATTTCCAAATTTTGGCTTCAGAACGGAATTTTAATACAAATTTTATGTACTTTGGACCGGTTGGAAACAAAAAATATTCGAAGAGGCGGTCTACCGGGGAGAGCCCAAAATTTCGCAAGGGGGCATGAACCGGTGGGCACCTGTTCTGAACCAGAGGGAACCGAAAAATGCTAAGGGGCCCCCACCCTCCCCCAATTTGGTGAGCCCAGCATAAAGTGAAGCGTGTCAATACTGGATAAACGAAGAATATTGGGACAAAATCCATTTGTGAGCATCAGTATGTAGTTGTCTGTATTCATAGTACCATGAACAAAGAACTGTCCAACTATGAAACCGGGGACATTCATGGGATGTACGATAGTATTATAAGAGTTTTCTGTACGCCAATAAATACAAGTCGTAGCGGAACAACATATTTTTGAGCGGAGCGAGGGGTTGCCATTATTAACGTACCCACTTTTACTTGGACTTTCACTTTTACTTCACAACACATGTATTAAGCGAGAGTATCTTACCACAAACAATAGATCTTAGTGCACAGGCGGACGAAACGCAGGACAGAGAATAGTCAAAACAACTATAGCTTTTCGTTTTATAGCTTGAAAATATATGTACGGCCGTAAAACTACATGCAAATATGGAAATATTTGGTATTTTTAAGCAAAATTTATCGCCCTATCCACTTTGAAGTTTCTCCCCGAGAATGACTATGGGGCCCTGAAATCGCAACTTTTCCCGCTCTAGTATATGTCTGTTGGGATAATAATGGCATACTCCCGTGTCAGATGTAATTCTAGATCGTATAAAGATTGTTCAAACAAACACAGCCGTTGCTAGCAAACCAACATTCTAACGTACGTCCGCAAAATTTTCTTTTCAGGTCGCTTCTGATGATAGCGAGTTTGAGGCTAGCAGCAGTGGAGAAGACGAATCTGCTACTACAAAGGAAACGATCAGCGGAAGTGAAGTAAAATTAAAGCAAAAACACGATGAAACGTTTCCGACGAAATCAAAGCATAAAGTTTTCGAGCAGGACGTTAGTGACGACGCGGAACCCGGTGAAACCAACGGGGATCAGCTGGATCAAACGACCGATACTGCGGGACCTGGGCCAACCAAAGTTAGCCTCAAAATGGTGAAGCAATGGAGTACCAGGCTACAAGTTGGTATTCTGTTATTATATTTGGGGTCCATTACTTTTGGCGATGTTGAAAAATCAAAATGCAGATGAAACCACCAATGGGTTCAACAACTCTGAAGCAAAATATTTTAGATTATGCAAATTAAGATTATAGATTAGTAAAGTTGTTTTTGTGAAAGTTGATAATATTATTCAATCACAACAGATTTATTTTGTCTTTAACGTAATAATTATAATTTAGTAAAGTATATACTCACAAGAAATGACTAATGTTTATTTCATGATTGGTGCCAAAATCTTCGATTAACTATATTTCGGTTTACATATTATATTTCGATATTCTGGAAATCGGGTTCATTGACCATAAGTGCTAGAAAAACCTATGAAAAGGTATGAAATGTTCGTGCTGGTCTCTCGATAACCAAATTATTGTAGTCAGCGTTGGGAAATACCAATAATCAGGAAATTGGGTTTATTGACCCTAACCCCACTGAAAACATCTGAAAAGGCATGAAATATTCGTGATGGTCCGATGATCATGATAATCTAATTATTGTATTTAGCATTCAAAAAACCTTATAACTGCGAAATCGGGTTCATTGATGACACAAAACAAAGATTTTTTGGGTCTACAGGTGGGTCTGGACCATAATATTTTTACGTGGACCCAAAAAAATTTTGTCACACTCACGCTGGACCCATGGCAGTTTCGGCTTCGGAGACATAGGATTTGCTAATAAATTCTACTACAAAGTGCAGACTTTCAGCCGCTCCTGCTTACATGTGTATATAGTTGCTTGCTGTTGGTTTCGTGGATGGCCCTCATCTTTTATCCTGGCTTAGGACATGCAGAGAATCCAGGCTATGTAATTACGTTTCTTGTGTAAAAAATTGTAAGGCTGGGCCCAGCTTTTAAGGTCTTGACCCAAAGCAAATTTGCTCGGCTCAAGTTGGACCCAGGGACCGCTTTGAACAAACACTGCCCGAAACCCACTGAAAACAGCTGGAAAGGCATGAAATGTTCCTGCTACTCTCTAGATAACTAAATTAATGTATTCAGTGTTGAGAAATACCTATATAGACCGTCTTGATGCCCTGTACGCAATTTATAACCAAAGCCAGACTATATTCTGGAAATGGGGCTTATTTACCCTAATACCATTGAAAACCTATGGAAAGCCATGAAATATATTTACTGGACTCTGAAATAATTCAATTATTGTATTCTGCGTTTAGAACAATCTATATAGACCATTCTTAACACCCTACACGCAATATATCACCAAACAAATGAAAACACGCCGCCCGGGGAGCAAAGTTGTTGATCTCGATCCGATTCTGTGTGATGGTCTTCGTGTTTCGATACTAAGTAGATATGTGCCATGAGATATGGACTCCGAAACCCTGGTAGCTGTATGGCTGGATTTGATAAAGAACTTTTATAAATCTTTTTGCCATTTGAATTCGCAATTATGTGGATTAGGAGGGCAAATCTTCATCACTTTTGTTTTTGAACAAACAACTTTAATCGAAATCAAACCTCTGAACATGAGTTATGAATGATAGCGACAGACAAAAAAGAAATTTTCACGATTTTCTCTCTAGCGAACCCACCAGTAGAAACTTCGCTCGCTACGTTTCAATAAAATTGATTTTACATTTTCCACTTACTTGGTATGCTGTGAATTGTTTTCGATGGGTTTAGGGTCGATTAAGGTTTTACGATTTTTAATGAAATCAGGGTTCAAGAGGTTTAGAGTGGTATATACATCAAACACAGCCTGTTGCATGTGATCAAGCAAAATGTGACTTAAAATGAAACCACGCTCGCTCCATTTAACCTTCGCATGCGAGATACTAGTTTTTATGGTATTAATTATAATATGAGTAATGCTTTTGAGCAAAAATATTTGTAAAAGAGCCTAGTAATAAATCAAAATTTAAAACTATAAGAAACGCACAGGCCGTAAGGGTATTTAAAATGATATATATGCCAAAGGTGTTTAAAATAGTAATAAGGTCGCTTAATTGCTGCATTTAAAACATTATTATTGTTTTAGACCAACCCTTCTCTACACGTACTTCAAACGGTCACTTGCGCATTTGAAGGTGCAGTCGTTCGAGCAACTGGCGATGATTCCGAAGGTCAACGGTATATTGTAGAAGATGCTACAGGTAGGTCGGAGGTTTACTACAGAGCTAGTGACGCAGCCAGAAATAACTGCAATCGAAAACGGTCCAAAATCCGTTTAAATCGTTCGAGCAACTAGCGATGATTCAGAAGGTCAACGGTATATTGTCGAAGATGCTACAGGTAGGTCGGAGGTTTACAACAGAGCTAGTGACGCAGCCAAAAATAACTGCAATCGTAAATGGTCCAAAATCCGTTTAAATCGTTCGAGCAACTAGCGATTTCAGAAGGTCTACGGTATATTGTAGAAGATGCTACAGATAGGTCGGAGGTTTACAACAGAGCTAGTGACGCAGCCAAAAATAACTGCAATCGAAAATGGTCCAAAATCCGTTTAAATCCTTCGAGCAACTAGCGGTTTCAGAAGGTCAACGGTATATTGTCGAAGATGCTACAGGTAGGTCGGAGGTTTACAACCGAGCAAGTGACGCAGCCAAAAATAACTGCAATCGAAAATGGTCCAAAATCCGTTTAAATCGTTCGAGCAACTAGCTATTTCAGAAGGTCAACGGTATATTGTAGAAGATGCTACAGGTAGGTCTGAGGTTTACATCAGAGCTAGTGACGCAGCCAAAAATAACTGCAATAGAAAAGGGTCGAAAATTTGTTTAAATTAGAAATCAAAACAAACGAAATTTTACAATTTTGAAATTTATCTTACTGCGCCAAAATCGAAACCGAACGAAATGTGGTTTAAACGAAATCGATCAAATCTGGATCGACTGCGATCGATTATTTTGCACTTAATTGTGGCCGTGACTATGTTTTACATTGGATCCCTCCGCAAACACTCCAAGATAACACAACATAAGCTAAATATTAAACATGGCAAAATGCTTATTACATGTAAAGTTGTCAGGATATGTAGAAACGCAACTTCCGGATGTAGAACACGCTCCAGAGATGACTTGTCGTATATCCAGCAAGAGAATGTTGACTGAGCAGCGAGGAGCATCCAGCGAGCAGCGCCAGGATATCGGACAAGCAGCTAGCGAACGTGCGGCGAGCAGCCCGGATATCGGACAAGCAGCTAGCGAACGTGCGGCGAGCAGCCCGGATATCGGACAAGCAGCTAGCGAACGTGCGGCGAGCAGCCCGGATATCGAACAAGCAGCTAGCGAACGTGCGGTTAGGAGCCCGGATATCGGACAAGCAGCTAGCGAACGTGCGGCGAGCAGCCCGGATATCGAACAAGCAGCTAGCGAACGTGCGGTTAGGAGCCCGGATATCGGACAAGCAGCTAGCGAACGTGCGGTGAGCAGCCCGGATATCGAACAAGCAGCTAGCGAACGTGCGGTTAGGAGCCCGGATATCGGACAAGCAGCTAGCGAACGTGCGGTGAGCAGCCCGGATATCGGACAAGCAGCTAGCGAACGTGCGGTGAGCAACTGCGATCATCGGGTGACCGGACGTCGAACTAGGAGTGATCGAACGCCGAGCGACGAGTGAGCGAGCGAATATTTACCGAACGTCAAGCGATCAGGAAGCTAAATCCAAACGGACATAGAGCGAGCATCGAGCACCTAGCGAACAGTGTTATAGCGTTCCACACAGAGTATCGAGCGATTTGGATTCTAGCTAAAACGGTATATAGCTGTTGACTATAGCATGAAAAGTTTGAAAAACATATTTTATTTAAATAGTTATTCTACTCACATGTTTCCAGAGTTTTCGAACTTCAAAACCTCTCAGCGAGTGATTTGAAACGGAATTATTGCCTCCCTTGAAACCGGTGGCACATCAAAAAAACACCATATAAAGCTTCAGCCATTTTTTTGAAAGAAAACGGGCAGATAACGTCGTTAGGAAGGCTACATCTCGGCAAACTCTGTGTGTATATTTTTACATTTGAAGAATAGATGCGGAAGTTGCACTAGTTTAACAATGTATACTTGTACACGTTTAACTGAAGTAATTGAATTCTGAGCAGTGGGTGAAACGAGCTTGTGGCATGTCGGCGTAACAATACGACATAAAATGAGACGAGTGATTTACTAACAAAAAGGAACCACTTATATACAGAACATGTACAGTGACACGTATATTTGATTGTCCAATAGGAGTGTTACAGCGAATATGAATAATGACACGTATCAATAATCATTCAATCAGCGGCGAACAGCACTTCTGCCAGTGAGCATGTTTCGAATCCTCCAATAAAACAAGACCACGTCAGCTCGGAAGCATCTCGTATGGATCCTGCCGAGCGTCGCCCATGGCTGGGGTTAGGGGTCGTCGTTGAGTATGTGAGGGGCCGTAGTGGAACCCCCAGATTGCTGCCACAGCTAGCCGCCACAAGCTCAGCGAACAATGTCGCTGGTCAAAGTGATAAATTTTGACGGTGTCCGTTTCTGGGTTTCTTTGAGGGGTAACACTCGTAACCTAAAATTTGCTTGTTGTCCATTGACTTGAACGACAGCTCATTCGAAAGCTTAAAATATATTTTTCTTCTCTTTAGTTAGACCCGAAAAAGGATTCCAACTCCTTTGGGTCGTAAAAGAGGGCAGAAGGGGCTCGGGTCGGATCGACAAGGGGTCCGCTAACACATGTTTTAGCTGTATCTCACCAAGTGGTGTAGATATTTCGACCAAATTACGTTTATTTTGTAGATAAATTAAGGTTCTATAAAGCTTTTGCACAATGCATAACCCTTGGGATCAGTATTTGGCTTTAAAGGGGTTTGGGCCCAAGAGATCCAAAATAGACGAAAATGGCAATATCTCCTGAACCACTCTACTATATGAATGACATTGGGCTCATTTTACAGAGCAATGCAGGCTCTATACAGCTACAGATACCCATTTTCTGTTATTTACGCTGCAGGGTTGGACCAAAATGTGTTTTGAATGGGTCCAAGATATCGAAAATACGCGAAAATGGCAATATCTCCTGAACCGCTCTACTATATGAATGATATTTTGCTCATTTTACAGATCAATGCAGGCTCTATGCAGCTGTAGATACACGGTTTCTATTGTTTACGCTGCATTGCTGGGCCAAAATGTGCTTTGAATGGGTCCAAGATATCGAAAATACGCGAAAATGGCAATATCACCTGAACCGCTCTACTATATGAATGATATTGGGCTTATTTTACAGATCAATGCAGGGTCTATGCAGCTGTAGATACACGGTTTCTAATGTTTACGCTGCATTGTTGGGCCAAAATGTGCTTTGAATGGGTCCAAGATATCGAAAATACCCGAAAATGGCAATATCCCCTGAACCGCTCTACTATATGAATGACATTGGGCTCATTTTACAGAGCAATGCAGGATCTATGCAGCTGTAGATACACGGTTTCTATTGTTTACGCTGCATTGTTGGGCCAAAATGTGCTTTGAATGGGTCCAAGATATCGAAAATACCCGAAAATGGCAATATCCCCTGAACCGCTCTACTATATGAATGATATTGGGCTCATTTTACAGATCAATGCAGGGTCTATGCAGCTGTAGATACACGGTTTCTAATGTTTACGCTGCATTGTTGGGCCAAAATGTGCTTTGAATGGGTCCAAGAGATCGAAAATACCCGAAAATGGCAATATCCCCTGAACCGCTCTACTATATGAATGACATTGGGCTCATTTTGCAGAGCAATGCAGGCTCTATGCAGCTGCAGATACACGTTTTCTATTATTTACGCTGCAGGTTTGGTTTACAATTGGTTTTGATGGGCCCAAGAGGTCCAAAATGCGTGAAAATGGCAGTACAGTTACAATCAGAATTAAGTGCTCAAAAGTTGATCGAAGCTTCGTTCGATTTCGATCGTTTGCGTTTAAACGAAAATCGATAGTTTAAACAAAAGTCAATTAATTTAACGAATTTTGATTGCTTCAAAATAAAAAATAATTTAATAAAAAATGTTAGTTCGCATTAAATTTTTTATTAAAATATTTTTATATTTCGACACAATCGAAATTCGTTAAATTAAACGCGAACTAACCTGTTTTATTAAATGTTTATTTTTATTTTGATGCAGTCGAAATTCGTTAAATTAATCGAATTTCGTTTAAACGAGCGATTTTCGTTTAAACGCAAAGGATCGAAATCGAACCAAGCTTAGATCGATTTTTGAGCACTTAATTCTGATTGTAACTGTAAGTCCCTAAATACGCAATAAGCGGATATATCTCTTCAACTATTAAAGTAACGCAAGCTGTGTTGGTCTTTCTAAATTATATATTAAACAATCAGAATTCACCACCTTGGCGATGATACAAGTTATTACTGGTATGATGACGGTTGTTGTTGAAGGGGTAGCCGATTGCAGCCTTAAGCCCAAGCCTCCCCTCTCTTCTATAAAAAGGTTGCGAAAACGGATAATTTTTACATAAAAACAGGGATTAATTGCTGCAAATCTGAGTTGTTGTGAATTCTCGCTGGTCATCTTGTAGTTACTCTCGTACGATCGATCCTACTAAATTCAAATTAATAATCTATGCTAGTTATTCTTGAAGTTTTTGGAATATTTTAGTTTTCGACGCCATCATGCGTTGTTGTCTTAGCAAAATGAGCCCCGCGTTTGCGGCCTATCTGAAGCTTCCACGATCTGGTCCGAAACGAACTCTCCTTATCAAAGATTCCATATCTGCATCCGGAAAGCCTTTGTGGAAGCGCTTGAAGCCGACTGTAAAGATGTACGCATCGCAACTTGTGAAGGTAAGCAAGGTTTTTGCTGATTTCGGTTTTGATATATTAGGTTGTTCTGTTAGTTGGATAAGAATGCAGGAATTATTAAGTGACTCATAATTATTATAAAATTGTTACGATTTTTATATATGGACCATTCGTGTCCAGCGTCATACAGTAAGCATGTTTACATAGAAATTTTAGTTACTGCTTTAAAAACCACTGCTAACTGGCCTCCACACCGAAGTGTTAGAGGAGCAGAGGATTTTCCATCTCCTGAATTATTTCAGTAGTACCCTCATATCAGCGTCCGTCAGTAAGCATGCTTACATCGAAATTTTAGTGACTGTTTTGAAAACCACTGCTAACTGGCCTCCACACCGAAGTCTTAGAGGAGCAGAGGATTTTCCATCTCCTGAATTATTTCAGTAGTACCCTCATATCAGCGTCCGTCAGGAAGCATGTTTACATCGAAATTTTAGTGACTGTTTTGAAAACAACTGCTAACTGGCTTCCACACCGAAGCGGTAGAGGAGCAGAGGATTTTCGATCTCCTGAATTATTTCAGTAGTACCCTCATGTAAGCGTCCGTCAGGTAAATTTTTGTTTCCACCAAGTAGTCCTCCAGTATTGCTCCAGGAATTTTGATGTGGCATCAAAAATAATTATTGTGCTAGCAAAAAACGTTACAATGATAACAAACCTTAACCCGACTGCTTTCACTGTGTTTAGTAAAATTCGTGAATGAAATGATGCGCGCCTGACTGAAATACTCATTTTCAATAGCAAGAGCAAGAGTTCACAAAACAAATTTTGTGGAGTATGACACTGTACTTTGTCTGATCACATGATATGGTCATGTTTCGGTTTACTCCCCCCCATCGTCCCCAAGGATCCCGGAGGTACCCCAAGATTCCTTGGGGAGTAGCAGGTTTATTATTGCTAATAACCAATCAAATTAATACAGCACCTTGAGCCACCAGCGATTGCATTTTGTTTTCATAACTGGCTGGATGTTAGCTCGGATATACCCATTGATAGCCCTTGCAATCATTTGGGGGGTAAGCCTAAAAACGAGCACAACATCGGATAAGGCAATGACATGAGTATGAGCGAGTGTCACACTCTTCTACAAAATTTGCCTTATGTACTCTTGATCTAAGTAAACAGATGTATTTTCAAACATCAGACGTCATTTTAATTTATTATACACGAATTGTCGAATAGAAAAACATTTTTCAATCAATGTACGTTATTTTACAAAATGCGCCTTGGTTTTTTCTGCTCTGGGTTGTTTTCATTCACGCAGAAATTCGCTTTCACATTTTTGCCATTTGTATTCGCAATTTTGTGAATGTGAACATGGGCTCTGCGATGTACGAATGGAATGTGCGTTCGCGCATATTTGTCCATTTCGCACGTCCATTCATCAAAATGACATTCCTAATCAGACAGCAATGTCCACAGTCTATTCGTGTGTTATAACATTCGGGAAAAAACGCGATTGGTAATCGCGTTTTCACTTTTACGCGGTTGGCAAAATGCGATACTAAATCGTTAAGTAGTAAAATAGTAACCGCGAATACCGCGTACGCGTTGCTGCATCTCAAATCGTATACGCGTACATAGGGTAAAATCGTGATTTGTTCGCGTTCATCGCTTTTACGATCGTGAACTGATTTGACAAAAGAACAACTCAGGTCTACTCACCTAAAGTGGACTCACGCATAACTAGTTATGCCCGAACATATCCGTAAAGTTGTAATATACCGTTTCCTAAAACATACGCCATTCCTTTCTGAAGGGTATTATAATGGAATATTCATTTCAGGATGTGTATATCGTAAAAGGATGATGAATCTTGCGGCAAATGTGAGATAACAATATGTATCGATAGCGACACACAACATTTTTGTGAAATTTCTATCCTCTACTGTTGATAACCATTTTCAAAATCGATTCTGTTTGTTAGGCAGGTGTCCATAAGTGGCGGGGATACACATCTACCACCCTCCCCCGAGCTCTCCAATGCGCACGAAAAGTTAGCATTTATGAGGAAAATTATGAAATGTATGGTAACAAAAATTCTTTGAAATTACGTCGTAAATTTTTGATCACTTCCTTCTTCCCGATGTATTACCATGTTTTAGCATTTGACGTCCAGGTTAAAAGTACCATTGTTCCCATACTGAATTAGAGACTGTATGCGTGAAGGGCGATAGTTAATCCTGACTTATGTTTATTACGAATAGGTTGCGGTTATCAATGCATTTACCGCTACAGTTTGCTGCCAAATGATTCCACTCTTTCAAGATTGTCTTAAAATACAATTTTTTGTTGTTTTAGTGTATTATTTTGTTTGTTTGTTTTTTTATTGTAGCTTGTCGGCGAGGTTCAAGACGAATCGATCGTTCGCGCAATTTTGAAACATATTTGTGATATGTTGCCGTATTATTCAGCATTTGCGAAGTTGAGCAAAGCTTTACTCAAGGTGAGCGAGGTTTTACTAAAGTTGAGCAAGGTTTTGCTCAAGTTGAGCAAGGTTTACTCAAGGTGACCAAGAATTTGCTCAAGTTGAGCAAGGTTTTACGCAAGTTGAGCAAGGTTTTACTCAAGTTGAGCAAGGTTTTACTCAAGTTGAGCAAGGTTTTACTCAAGTTGAGCAAGGTTTAATCAAGGTGAGCAAGGTTTTGTTCAAGTTGAGCAAGATTTTATTCAAGTTGAGCAAGGTTTACTCAAGGTGAGCAAGAATTTGCTCAAGTTGAGCAAGGTTTTACTCAAGTTGAGCAAGGTTTTACTCAAGTTGAGCAAGGTTTTACTCAAGTTGAGCAAGGTTTTACTCAAGTTGAGCAAGGTTTTACTCAAGTTGAGCAAGGTTTTACTCAAGTTTAGCAAGGCTTACTGAAGTTGAGCAAGGTTTTACTCAAGTTGAGCAAGGCTTACTCAAGGTGAGCAAGGTTTTGTTCAAGTTGAGCAAGATTTTATTCAAGTTGAGCAAGGTTTACTCAAGGTGAGCAAGAATTTGCTCAAGTTGAGCAAGGTTTTACTCAAGTTGAGCAAGGTTTTGCTCAAGTTGAGCAAGGCTTACTCAAGGTGAGCAAGGTTTTGCTCAAGTTGAGCAAGGTTTTGCTCAAGTTGAGCAAGGTTTTGCTCAAGTTGAGCAAGGTTTTACTCAAGCTGAGCAAGGTTTACTCAAGGAGCAAGGTTTTGCTCAAGTTGAGCAAGATTTTACTCAAGGTGCGCAAGGTTTTGCTCAAGTTGAGCAATGTTTTTCGCAAGGTGAGCAATTCGGTTTTCCTACATCATCATGCTTTCAATTACGTAATTTTATTTTTTTAATGTCTATATTCATTGGAGAAGGTGATCAGCGTAACCATGTAGCATTACAGCATAGCTGCGGACGCCGCACTATTTATTGCAAAAAGTAGTGATTATAGTGTTTTAAGTCAATGTATTGTTGGTGCTGCGTAGAAACTAGCCGAGAAAATTGTCCCAAAATATTATATGGGTGTCATTTTAGTGGTCTAGGAACATATGATGGTGCCGTTTTGGCCTTGTTTATTAGCCGTAGTCTCGCTCCTGTTCCTGGCGATGTAGCGCCAAATTCTACCGCGCTGTAGTACCGCAGCGCCAGGAATATGAGGGTGCCGGGTTGGCATTGTTTATTAGTCGTAGTCTCGCTCCTGTTTCTGGCGGTGTAGGATCGAATTCGACCCCGCCGTACCACAGCGTCAGGAACATTATGAGGGTGCCGGGTTGACCTTGTTTTTTAGCCGTAGCGTCGCTTATGTTCTTGGCGGGGTAGGGTCAAAATCCGCCGCGCCGTACCGCAGCGCCGTTAATAAAGTAAATTCGACGGTATTCTACTATTCATTAGAGTCCCGTGTCATCGACTCGTGTTGCTACTGTTTTATTGCCGAGCAGGCGAAAATATTAATAATCGCAAACTTCAAAGTTACTTATCCAACTATTCCACATTGTAAGCAATTACATTTATAGCAGTTCCGTCCTAACCCACAGTTCGAGTTGACGCCATTTTGTTTCAATCGCCGATAACAATTTTGATTTTAGAAGCTTATCGACATCTGGAGCAGTGGACACGAGTTATGTCGTGTGACGGCGCTTCTCGGCGTTGTCCGCATCGTTGAACTGTTGCGTGAGCGTTTGCTTGAATTTGCTATTAAGGTTTGTCTTTAAATTTGGGTTCTATTCTGGTTTTACAAATGAAAAAACATAGTGTAATCGAGTTCCTTCCGAATTTGGCACACTCATTTTATACTCATGATGTCGAAATTTGAAGCGTTTAAACGCTCGTATTGCAAACCATGTGGTCTCGAATATTTCCACGGTAACTTTGGTATGTTACGTATCCGTTTTGTTGTAGGCTTTTTTCTTTTTATTATTTTTTTATTTATTTTATTTTTCATTATCATTATTTATTATTTTTAGGCGACTCATCGCATTTCTTGCCAACCAGGCTAATTTCATTCGCGTCCATGGCAATGAAATTACAGTCGCGGCCAAGAATTAGTGATATCAAAAACGCTCGAAATCGCAACCGATCGAAATTTCGTTTAATCGAAAATAATCGAAATTTTACAATTTTGATATTCATCGCATTGCGCAAAAACAGAGAACTATCGAAATCGATCGAAATTTGGTTTAATCGAAACCGTATTATTTTGCACTTAATTCTGGGCGTGGCTGTATTATATTTTGGCCGCAAAATGATTGTAATCATTTTGTGAGATCTTAGCAAAATTAGTTGTAATAATGTCTTAGCTAGCATGTCTTTTGCGTGAATCCGCTTTAGGTCTCCACAGTATAATGGATGTTCTTTTAATTATTATAAGAAATAAAGTATGCAAAAATTCGACGTTAGAATAATTCTAGTCACCGGTATTCGCAGTTTAACACATTGGTCTGTAATGCGAAACGGACGCGTTACGACAGTTTTTCTACGTTTTGAATTTGGAAAAAATGTCATTTATAAATGATCACAAATAATAATTATTGTTTGCATTAACATGGAACACGGCGAAATTATTATTTTTATCAACACTATTTTGCTTAAAAACGTTGACGTCTATCCGGTAGCAAAGGCACCGAGTTCTATGATGTAGCAAAGGTACCGAATTCTATGATGTAGCAAAAGCACCGTGTTCCATGGTCTAGCAAAGACACCGAGTTCCATGGTGTAGCAAAGACACCGAGTTCCATGGTGTAGCAAAGGCGCCGAGTTCTATGATGTAGCAAAAGCACCTAGTTCTATGATGTAGCAAAGGCACCGAATTCCATGATATAGCAAAAGCACCGTGTTCCATGGTCTAGCAAAGACACCGAGTTCCATGGTGTAGCAAAGGCGCCGAGTTCTACGATGTAGCAGAAGCACCGAGTTCCATGGTGTAGCAAAAACACCAAGTTCAGTGATGTAGCAAAAGCACCGAGTTCCATGATGTAGCAAAGGCACCGAGATCCATGATGTAGCAAAAGCACCAAGTTCAGTGATGTAGCAAAAGCACCAAGTTCAGTGATGTAGCAAAAGCACCGAGTTCCATGATGTAGCAAAGGCACCGAGATCCATGATGTAGCAAAAGCACCAAGTTCAGTGATGTAGCAAAAGCACCGTGTTCCATGGTCTAGCGAAGGCACCGAGTTCCATGGTCTAGCAAAGACACCGAGTTCCATGGTGTAGCAAAGGCGCCGAGTTCTATGATGTAGCAAAAGCACCGAGTTCTATGATGTAGCAAAGGCACCGAATTCCATGATATAGCAAAAGCACTGTGTTCCATGGTCTAGCAAAGACACCGAGTTCCATGGTGTAGCAAAGGCGCCGAGTTCTACGATGTAGCAGAAGCACCGAGTTCCATGGTGTAGCAAAGGCACCGAGTTCCATGATGTAGCAAAGGCACCGAGTTCCATGATGTAGCAAAGGCACCGAGTTCCATGATGTAGCAAAGGCACCGAGTTCCATGATGTAGCAAAGGCACCGAGTTCCATGATGTAGCAAAGGCACCGAGTTCCATGATGTAGCAAAAGCACCAAGTTCAGTGATGTAGCAAAAGCACCGAGTTCCATGATGTAGCAAAGGCACCGAGATCCATGATGTAGCAAAAGCACCAAGTTCAGTGATGTAGCAAAAGCACCAAGTTCCATGATGTAGCAAGAGCACCAAATTCCATGATGTAACAAAGGCACCGAGTTCCATGATGTAGCAAAAGCACCAAGTTCAGTGATGTAGCAAAAGCACCGAGTTCCATGATGTAGAAAAGGCACCGAGTTCCATGATGTAGCAAAAGTACCGAGTTCTAAGATTATAAAATCAATCAATTCTCAGAAAATTAAGCAAGCGGCTATTCTATGGAGATAAAATTTACTCGGAAAAAGCAAATTATGTACTTCGGTCAAATGCAAATTCCTGTCTTGAAATTTTACAGTTTATATCGTTTGTCGCTGTTCGCTCGCTCTTACCGCGACAGTCAATACTGGCGAGAGAGTACTAGTATTATCTCCAAATCACCAATTCCCTAGTTTTCTATTCGTGTGGGCTTTGTATCAATTTCAGCACAATTGGAACAGCGCAAACACTATGCTAGATGTCTAGCAGGGAGTAACCGGAATTCCGGTCCCGGCGAACATCGTGTTCTGGTTGCGGTTCCGGCAAAGGGCAAAAACCATACCGGAACCGTAATTCAGGTTTAAAAATTTTGTTTAAAGTTTTCCGCATTTTTGCTTCATCTGTGGTCCAAACATATGTAATATATACACAGTGAACAAGTTCCAATATAACTCTTTTCCAAAGGAAAAGATTAACGCAGCAAATTGCCTTGTGAAACGTAAGTACGACACATAATTTCAGCCGGAATTTTTCATCTTGACCCTGCAGGAGTTTGTTAGCAAAACAAAGCCAAGTCCATGCGTGTAGCAATTTTTTACCCATTCAGAAGTCTGCGGCGTACGCAAGAATTAAACCGGTCCACTTGGTGACATAATAGGGATTATTTAGAAGTACTTGGCTGTAAGCTTGGCTAACATAAATTGCGCCAATCGCCAGCCACTGCGCTTGTAAACTTTGTAAATCAGTCTACATTGGAGTGATGTAACGTATGCGCAACGCATACAGAAACTACTTTCTTGGTAATGAACTGTATTTATTGAAACTGTGCGAGCAGTATCACAGTTTGTCTCATTTATAACATTTTGATCACAAAGTCATAATCATCATCATCTAACTGAGGGGCACTGGTCTAGCCTACACATTGTCTCTGATCACTGACTAGAAATTATTGTATACTTCCTTTTATTTTATTTTAGAACCATATAAACCAATAATTTGAAGTTTCCTACGGAATAACATATAACAAACGTATGCCCATTAAATCGGCGGGGGGGCGGTTCGAGACAGATCGAAAGTGTTTAGTCTACGCTCCATACGTTAGAAGCACATTTAGTTTGACGCAATTTACGCAAGGCCCTCAAGTGGAACGAATTCCATTGGCCTGGGTGTCTAACAAACGACATACACATCGATAAGTAAACGCTATTAGCTTTCTCAGTCTCTTCAAAATTCCAGAAAGGCAATAATGTCATTTCATTGCATTAAGTTTAATCTAAAAGTTATTTTACTACATTTTCAATCCACTGTACCTTCATTTCTTCCTTCATCTGTTTTACTACAAATAAGTTTCGAAGACCATGTTCCGGTGCCGGATCCGGTTTAAAAGGACGGTACCGGTTGCTGGTTCCGATAATTCCCTGATGTATAGCTAAATTCTACTACTCGAAGAATAAAAAAATTGCCAAAATACATCGATAACCTAAGTATCCGTTCAAAGTTAAAGTATTTGACGCAATCGAACGAAAAAAGTTTTTGAACAGTTGTTTCGGGAAACTTGCTTAAGCCTTTCGCTGTCCAATACTTATATTAATATGTTGTTTTAATTTCTTACTTTATTTTATTTTTAGCAAATGTATCTATGCTACGTCAAACAAACGAAACTGGTAACGGCGGAAACGTGGCCGCTGATTATTTTTATGCAGGTAATTATTACTAATTTGGCTGCTACCAAGGTATCAAAATTAAACCTGAGGCCTGATCAGGGATTAGTTCACCAGTTAGACACTGAAGAAAGTGAAAGGACCTATACGCAACGCCCCTAGTACGATTGGGAGGATCCACCTGTGGAGCTGGGAAAACATAAAGTACTGTAACTTTCAAAAACAACAGTAGATCTGTTTAGTTTTAGCAATTGATTGCAGCTCTGAATATAATGGCAAAATTTCACCTATTTCTAGCTCAGCAGGGAAAGTTTGGTCATTTTGGAGATTTTGCCAAAATGGAGAATCTTGCATATCTTTAGCTTTTTAGTAGCTCAGTAGTTGCAGGGCATTAACAAGGAGGGGCTTAAAATGTGCTGTTGGCATGAACTGCGGAACCTTGGCGAGGTCAACATACCTGTGATACCATCTTCCCTCTATTAAAGGAGCCGCATAATAATCACTAGTGGGACATGATAACAAGTTGCTCGTATTATATTCTCGGGGGTCTTCGCACGCGTGGCGGTGTCTTGAAAATATTCCTGGTTTCACGTTTAGTTTTATAGTATTCCCTTATATTGCTATTTCAATGAAAAATTAACTTGACACGCAAAGGCTCGTAATGAGATGCGAGTAGAATTTAATTTGCACCCAGGGACGGAGAAGATCAGTTATGGCGCTCTTATTTATGTCCACAATTGTAGCGTTCGGGAAATTGAGGGTGGATTTGAGTGAAAATCAACAAACTAATCAATAATTGCGTTCGGCCGCATTTTGAAGTTCTAGATTGAAATCTAGAGAACTTTTGTCACTTTTGACTTTAAACAAAACTTTGTTGGTAGTTTGTTTTGATTTTACTGGTTCTTATGTACTACAACGGCCGGGTAGGATTTAATTTTGAGAAAAACCCTTTTTGTCGCCTTCTAAAGTGGATTACTGGATGGAAAGTCGCGAGTGTCTTTTTAGACGAGTAATGATTTGTATTTTGCTGTGTTTACGCTCTAATTCCTGGGCTCTCCAAATTGGGGTTGGCATTTTTCAGTTCCGCCTGGCTCGGAACAGGTTTCCCCCGGTTCAGTCCTCCTGGCAAAATTTTGGGTCTTCCCGGTTCACCGCTTCTGGAAATTTTTGTTGTTTTCAATCAGTCCTAAGTACATAAAATTTGATCAACATTTGTAGTAAAATTCCGTTCTGAAGCCAAAAATTTCTCAAAATTTGCTTCAAAATTTTCCATTTTCAAAATTTGCTTCAAAATTTTCAAATTCTCCATCAAAAGCGTTTTAGCAGTGTTCATGGCACAATTTTTAACCGTTTTTCTCTTGGCAAAATACCCCCTGGCAAAATCGGGCGCCCCTTGGTTTGGAACCAGAGGGGCCTTGGTTCATGCCCCCTGGCAAAATTTTCAGCGAATGGAGAGCCCAGAGCTCTGCGGTGGTCATTTTGAACTTGTCATGTCCTCCGTCCGGCATTATAATTTTCCATGCGTAGGACCGAAAAAATAGATATTACTCAAAAATAATTTGATCTTGCAAAGTTATTGCTCGAGAGTCCTTGATAAATATTGTCAGTAGTGTAAAAAAATTTGTAAATATTATTTGTGCGCTATTCCATTTAGTCACAGGTAAGCGTAGGACCCCATTTCGTCTGGGTGTTGACGGACCTAATTTTTTTATATTATTTGTGCGCTATTCCATTTAGTCACAGGTAAGCGTAGGACCCCATTTCGTCTGGGTGTTGACGGACCTAATTTTTTTATATTATTTGTGCGCTATTCCATTTAGTCACAGGTAAGCGTAGGACCCCATTTCGTCTGGGTGTTGACGGACCTAATTTTTTTATATTATTTGTGCGCTATTCCATTTAGTCACAGGTAAGCGTAGGACCCCATTTCGTCTGGGTGTTGACGGACCTAATTTTTTTATATTATTTGTGCGCTATTCCATTTAGTCACAGGTAAGCGTAGAACCCCATTTCGTCTGGGTGTTGACGGACCTAATTTTTTTATATTATTTGTGCGCTATTCCATTTAGTCACAGGTAAGCGTAGGACCCCATTTCGTCTGGGTGTTGACGGACCTAATTTTTTTATATTATTTGTGCGCTATTCCATTTAGTCACAGGTAAGCGTAGGACCCCATTTCGTCTGGGTGTTGACGGACCTAATTTTTTTATATTATTTGTGCGCTATTCCATTTAGTCACAGGTAAGCGTAGGACCCCATTTCGTCTGGGTGTTGACGGACCTAATTTTTTATTATTTGTGCGCTATTCCATTTAGTCACAGGTAAGCGTAGGACCCCATTTCGTCTGGGTGTTGACGGACCTAATTTTTTTATATTATTTGTGCGCTATTCCATTTAGTCACAGGTAAGCGTAGGACCCCATTTCGTCTGGGTGTTGACGGACCTAATTTTTTTATATTATTTGTGCGCTATTCCATTTAGTCACAGGTAAGCGTAGGACCCCATTTCGTCTGGGTGTTGACGGACCTAATTTTTTTATATTATTTGTGCGCTATTCCATTTAGTCACAGGTAAGCGTAGGACCCCATTTCGTCTGGGTGTTGACGGACCTAATTTTTTTATACTATTTGTGCGCTATTCCATTTAGTCACAGGTAAGCGTAGGACCCCATTTCGTCTGGGTGTTGACGGACCTAATTTTTTTCTTTTTATACACTTTTGTTCGTGACTAAATATGTAGTTACTTTAACCGAAAAGTTTTAATATTTTTACGTTTTTTTCAGCGTTCATATGCTGAGGTATGCGGTCTCGATCCAGCGCTAACGTATCAGCATGCATTTGTCTATATTCGGCAACTTGCGGTGCATTTACGAACCGTATTATCTGCCAAGAAAAAGGTACATTATTATAAATTAGCCCGATAACCGTGGACCTATAGGGCACTAAATTCGAGAAAATAAGCCATTTTTGTGTTATAAAACAGCGTTGTAAGAAAGATGAAGGATAGCCCATGATAGTATTTTGAAGAATTCACTAGTTCGAAGTGATTTTACTGCGTTTTTCTATATCAGAGGTAAAGGTGAGACTTGGACGGTCCAAACGAATTTCAGTACCCAGGTCTATGGACTAGGTTTTTTGGGTCCACAGGTGGGTCTGGACCCAAATATTTTTACGTGGACCCAAAATATTTTGCTGGACCCAGGGCAGTTCCGGCTTTGGAGACATAGAATTTGCAAATAAATAATTCTACTACAAAGTGCAGGCTCTTAGCCGTTTGTGCTTACGTGTGTACATAAGTTGCTTACTGCTGGTTTCATGGATAGTTTTCATCTGTTATCCTGGCTTGGGACAGGCAGAGAATAATTTATGTATTTGTAATAATGTAAACCTGCGTTTCGTAATTACGTTTCTTTATTGTGTAAAAATTCGTGAAATTCTTTAGCCAAAAATTGGAAAAATCTACCCAGAGTTTAAGGTCTGGACCCTAAAAAATTTGCTGGACTCAACCTGGACCCAGGATCCGTTTTGAAAAAAAACCTGATATGGATCATATTGAATGGTGCTTAATATCCTCCTGCTATTATTACATGGCTAAGCGTCGGAATTGCGTTTATATTTTGTTTTCGTGATTTATTAAAATTATTAAACCCCAATTTTCGCTGGTAATCGGGAATCTCCCGTCTAAGAGGGTTTTGTATAAAAATGCGATGTATGTGTTAAAATTATTGATAAAAATGTACCTTATACGGTGCAAAAATGCGATCAAAGTGACTAGTAATGGGTTGGATTAGTGCTGGAGACGGATTAAGAGATTTTACAGCGAAACATTGCACAACATTAATCTACGTCCGCGGGATATTTAGTTAGTTATGAACTCGTACGAATTATTGACATCGAAATGCTTTGATGATGCAATTTGGTGACGTCACAACGCGTTAGCGCTGTGTAAATATTCTATGTTGATATGTGTATATTTTTATAGAAGTTGGTTGCATTGTTGGGACCGTGTTCTGGTTTCATACCAATAATTATTATTGTACAACAGGTACATTTTTCATGGACAATAATACTATACTGGCTTCTACATTCATCTCTCGAATTTGTTCGCACATCGTCGAATATTGTTTTTTTTGCTTCGATCTAGGGCGAAACTACCGCTGACAGAAATTACTAGGCATTATTCAAAAAATGTTTGGAGTTAAAAATTTTAAACGTCCTAAATAAATGATTGCCAGTTTTATATTGACCGCCTGCGGTAGTAATGTTGAGAAATAGAGTCGCTATAATCGATAGGCAAATGTTTAAAGCATAAGCTTTGAAGACTTACTATATGCAAGAGTTCCTTAGGTAAGGGTATGACACTTCCCTGCACTCTGGTGTAAACCCGTGTTGAATGGCACGGGAGTTTTCGGCCTAAACCCCCTCATTTATGGTAGGGGACTTGCCATGGACAGACCCTCCCACTTTTTTGTGGGGTGTAGTTCTGACCCACCCTCATTTTGTGGGTGTGATAGGTGGGACATCCCAATTTTGAGGGGGGTCGGTTTATTACCAGTTACCGGTTCAACCAACCCCCACTCTCAAAACTGAGGGTCCTATCTACCCCCTCCTTCCCACAAAATGAGAATAGTCTTAGCTACGCTGCCCCCCCACACAAAACTTGGGGGTCTGTGCATGACGACCGTCCCTGAAATGAGGAAGATCAGGCCGAAAACGCCCGTGTTACCCAACACGGGTTTACATTAGAGTGCAGGCAAGTGTCACGGCCTTCCCTAATAGCCTCTCGCTATATGCTAGAATATCACTCATCGTCACCGGATTTACGAAATTATACGACAAGATGTTTTCGAACTACAATGGTCAGCTTTCGTCCCAGACTAGCAAAAATGCACCTCTCTTGGAGATATTAGGTATTTTTATTCAGTAAGTTCGGCAATTTCGCCTCTAGATTATGTGGGAGTCGTGTGCTGAAATATCACTATTTTCATTAAGAATTTGTGTTCCAGTGCGCGTTGTGCCTACCGAAAGGTAAGTACATCCGGCAATTTGGAAATTATTGTCGTTGTGTGATATTTGTTGGATCGTTATGGATCGATTAGCGTCAAGTTTTTCTCGGCCCTACTTCCTGTAAAATTGAACGATTGCGATCCTGGTCTATAGACTATGCCGGTTGGCATAAACCTGGCCTGCTGGTTTCAAAAACCTATGCCTGCAGCTTAGTACCTTTTTTCAACAATGATAGTAGCTACTAACCGGTTATGCTGCAGCTAGTGTTTTTGGATCAATTATTCGGTTTAGTGTTGATCACTAAAATTGTCAATAAATAGCTTGTAAAACTCTGTCAATGCGTTTGACATTGTGGTTTGTCATTAATTTTATATAGATTTTCGCGTAATTTGTGGATTTTTTAGCTTGTAAATACAATTTTAGGAAAAGTATTGTTGTGGAGGTCGAGAGGGGAGCGTGTTTTCGTAGGGGAGGGAGTTGAACGATGGATAAGAGAATTTAACCAGGCCGCACATGCTCCGGATTGAGGCAGTTTGAGAACCCATTAACCCGAAAACAGTTTATTACAACCTCGGAGCCACACTTTTTATCTCACCGGCCATACTCGTAACCTCAGCAGTATAATTTGGGTAAACTAATGGTAGTTCAACTATCGCCGTGTTACTTCTTGCGTACGGATTTGTCATAAAATGTATCTTTTTGTTCCAGGATCAAATCCAAACCGTTTACAATTGGCAGTACATTCAGTCTTTGTATCTTTGGGCACGAGTGTTGGCTGTTCTTCATCCATGTCCAGCGCTGCAGCCTCTGATCTATCCGTTAACACAAGTCGTACTCGGCACTGCCAAGTAGGTTGATAGGACCGATTTCACTCAAACATTTATAACATCGTACATTCTCGGCTGTTCGGGATCACACAGGTACCTCTTTGACAGGTGAAATGATCCTTAAACGATATATCGCGTGCGCTTCGTACCCAAACCCTCTGAAGTTACACTCGCCGTCTGTGTCGTGATGTTGTAAAAAAATTTTTTTTGCGTCCTTGACCATAACTATCTAGTAAACTGAATATGATATTAATTTGAAGCAGCTTTTTTGGTATTTGTGTTCCATTGGTTTTCGCTGTCACAATGGATGGTTATTTATTGGGAGAGAGCTGAGTTTAGGAACGCCAGTCCCAAGTATTTTTCTCATGTTGCCTTTTTTCAATCAGAAGATCTGGTGTAAGTACTAGCAAGAGAAATAATGTTCATCTGAGGAGGAAACCAGTGGATCAGTCGAAATTTTTAACTGTTGAAATATATCAGAAGACCCAGTTATTCAGCGAAAAGAACGCCTAATTTGTGTTGTAGCTGAATAGTTTGAGATATCTTCTCTAGATTCTTGAGATACTTTTTATATGTTCGACATTAGGAGGTCTCTCGGGCATAGAAGGGTTCTTTATTTCCGATATTTTATTATTTTTCTAGACAGCTTTACCGATGGTTGTGTACACTTAGTTTTAAAGTTTTGATCTTTTCGAATTAGCTGGCCTTTCCAAGGACGCTCGTGGACTAGGAATTGGGAATCGCCGACAGGCACCTCGATTCAAAATTCAGAAGGTGTTTGAATCAAGGGCCGGTCTTGATTGGTTAGGGAGGTCCCTCCGTTTGGAGAATCCATAGATTTTTGCTTTTTGAATTATTATTGACAACTACAACGTGTTCGAAAGAATGGTGCCAACAAATCTGCGAAGTAGATCTTTTCACAACTTGGCTGTCGAGAATGAGGGGTGGGGGAACACCCACTTTCCAAATCTTCCCGTGTTCGCGATATCTTCCCCATGTCCGCCCGCCACCACTCGGCCCAAACCATTATGTTCAACTAAATCTATAAATTTTTTATGTCTGAAAATTTATGTTTTTTATTTACAAATTTGTTTTTTAAACATTAATTACCACTATTTGTAATGTTAAAGCTTGGTTTTTTAGCTTGAAAGTACATTCACGGCAGTAAATCTACATGAAAATATGGGAATATTTTAGTATATTTAAGCAAAATTAATGCCCACCCCACTTTGAAATGTCCCCTTGAAAATGAACATGGAGCCCCGAAGTTTCCCCCTAACTTTTCAGACGGCTGTGGCCAGGCCAGCATAACGGACATTTTTTAAATGCTGACAATTTCTTCGTCACATTTTAGTCCTGTATCGCAAGCCTAAATTTGGCGTTAACATTTTTTTATGTTTTACACCGGTGATGTATAAAGTGTTGTGCGTGGTCTTGTTAATGGCGCAGTAGTAACCCAATTTCAACAATTTTAGCTCATGTGGTACACGGGACTCGCAAAAATTGCTGTAAAAAATGAGCGTGGGATCTAGTTACATTTGGATGTGGAGACTTCGCAAGTGTTAGCATTAATAATAATTATAAAATTCAGTTTTAGAATCCTAAAAGTATATTACGGCGTAGAAGAATAATTGTTTTCTACTGCTAACTGCCGGAGACTGTCTCTCATTTATTAAATACGTTACTGTGGGCTGTAAAAGATTTATACTCTACTGCCTTATGTACATACAAGTTCTTCCTTGTGTTTTTAAGAAGCTTCCGTTTTCAACCGCGAAAAGGCAAAAATACCACATGTGGGCTGTCGCCGTACGAGCGAGCGAGCAACGAACGAGCAGCGAGCGAACAAAAGCAAACTGTCAAATTTCAGAATACAAATTTTGTTTTCCCACGATGTTACGAGTGGGCAATGAGCGCGCAGTGTTCAATTTTGACTAGTCCTTTCTGCACGCATTATTCTGTGAAACCTGCGTAACATGATAGATTTTATCTGAAATACTAATTTTTTATCTGTTTTCAGTCTTGTCCCAAGCGCCAAATATACCCCGTTACGCTGCCATTGCTGCCATATTTTGTTGATCATAACCGAAGCAACAAACGTATTCATACCGGTATTGCCGATTATTCTTGAGGTACGTCCCTGGCATATCTTGAGGTTAAAGCCATACGGAGATTTATTAACAGATACGCTTCCAAACTGGGGGGCTGATGGTATGTGCCCCCTGGCGAAAACTGAGTCTTCCCGAATCGTGCGCAATGCCAAAATTTTTGGGCTTCCCCCGTTCATCGCTACTTGGCAAACTTTTTTGTTTTCACTCGGTAAAAAGCACCCCCTAAAGTACGTAAAAGTAAAATTTGTGTTAAAATTCCGTCCTGGAGCCAAAAATTTCTCAAATTTTGTTAAAATTTGCTTCAAAATCGGTTTTTCACTTTCACTTTTTCACTATAAATTGTCACTTTATATTCTGTTAATTTGAATCGACTGAATTTGATTCCAGCTTGAGGTTTTGCGCTTATCTGATTACCATAGTTCCCACAGTTTTGTATTATGTTAGAAAATAATCATTAGAACGCCATAAAATGTCGTTACGAACAGAAATTCAAGGTTTTCGCAAATTAGTTGCCAATAGTTCGCGAAAAGTTTGCGTGAAATTAACAGCTTTTCAGTTGCGGCTCGCGTCTTTTATTCGTGAACTGTTCGCGAATTTTTGCTTTGTTTCTGTCAAGTAATATGTTCGCGAGTTTGTATTCTATGCAAACAATATATTTGGAAGTGTGTCTTGTTCATAGTATTTTTGATAGTTTCGCGTACAGCTCTAAAATTTCTGCTCAGATTGATGGCCAATTTTAGCTGTGATATCAAAGTCACCAATACTATAGCGCTCAAATATGTATAGTTACGACGAGTAAATAATGTGTGCTATTTAAAATCAGAAATTAGATTATGGTTCCGAGAGGCCTATGTCACTTTTAGGGGCCGGACGTTGTATCTTTGGAAAAAAATAACGGGTTAAAGCGGGTGGTTCGCGATAGTTGGGAGTATTGCAGCCGATTGCCTAGTGATGTTTAGTATTATATGGCTCATGTTGGGAACTTAGCTTAGACTAAGGCTTTTAGGCGTAGCATATAGAGAACGGTATCGCGTGCATTTCACTTCCGCCCCTAAAAGTTACATTGACCAAATTTCCTATAAAGTACTAATAACTTAATAATTTTAAATGAATTATAATTTTCTCTTTATAATGTTCTACTCTACTTTGTTTAATGTTTTTATGATCTGATTTAACCCTCATTGCTATGTTTAGCACTGTCTTAGGTTTTTCATGGTTATTTTATTAGGACAATGTGAATTCACTATGTTGTACCCACGACAAAGGATCGTTGCATGCTCGATGTTCTCTCGTTTTGCCGGCACGATGTTTTCCACGCTCCTCAGTTGTTCGCTGCTGGGTGTTAGATCGTTGCTTGCCGAATTTTTGAATCTCTCTTTCATGGGGCTTCGATGTCTGGGCTCGGAAACCAACATGTTCCGTCGTGCGCATGCTGTACTTGGCGATAGCTTATTAAACACGTCGTGCCTAAGCTTTTTTGATCTTGCTTCTCAATCTGCTAATCTTATAAAGTCTGAGTGATTCTACTCTATCAAACGCTGCGTTATTTATTAACACGTAGGTGGATTGTATGTTACATGCGGTTACTCTTTACAAAAAAGATGTGCCTATTTTTACTGTTGATCGTGCGAATATGTTTTAGTATTTGTTTGTTTTAGGTTTTGAAGTTGACGAATTTCGGCGAGCGCAACACCCGTCAGAGTTTCAAGCCGCTAAACTTCGACTGCTTTTTGAAATTGTCGAAGTCACAGATGAAAGAAAATACGTACAAAGTAAGCGATTGCTCCTAGTTTCATACAAATTGCATTATCCTTGCTTCATATAATATGATAATAAATAATTAAAATAAAGAAATTTTTTTAAATTGGATCGATAAAATTTTTATATCGGGGACAAGATATTGTACGCATCACCAGGAGCATGTCTCGTTACCAGGAGGATGTCATCACCAGTAGGATGTACCATGCTCCTTGTTGGATGTCAAGGTAATTAAAGTACAAATGTGACATTCCATCGCGAGTCTGGCTATTTTTAACTGCGTCTCGGCGGAACCAATTAATGCTTTCGGGTTGTAACCACAGTTACGGTACTCGCCCAAAACGAGTACTGTTCGGGCGATGTTGTTTCGATATTCTTTCGAAAAAGTTAAAATTTTGTTCGAACGATGTTCCAATTATGTTAGATTACTGTTCGAAATTTTTAGCGCTTCTTGTATAATCTTTGTGCAAGAGAGCTGTTCGATGTTTGCTTGAGACTTGTTAATGGAAAAATAATTTGTTCGATGTTCGTTCGTTCGAAACTTCACGCTCAATTTCGGTAGAGTACTGTAAGTTTCCTAATTTTAGTGCAACTGCTGCAGTTGAGGGCAATGATTTGTGAAGTTAATTATAGTTTCCTTCTCTATTTTGTTAATGAAAATAATGAGCTTTTAGGGAAATTTTTTTACTGCTGGACTTAACAGAACTGTAGTTGTTGGCAGTTGAAATATGACTTACGACAATAAAATTTTAACCGTTTTATTATTACCAACAGTCAATGATTGTCGACTCTGGTAAAGAGAGTGGCGTGCTTCAGATTTCACGCCGCCGCGCTCGTTTTTGGTTGTCGCGAACTTGAGAGTCTGAATTTGGTGGTCCAAGAATATGGGTGGGATGTAAATTTGAATGCTCCAAGAACATGGGAAGAGTTTTCCAAGTCGGTGCCCCGACAACCTGTGGGGTAGGCACATTGTGGTATAAGATTATGGACGGGATATCCATGCCTATGGTTCATAAAGGCCGAAGACGCCGTTGACTTACCACGGGCAAAATTATAGCGAATCTGAAGCGTGTGACGCGCTTCAGAAGAGTCGACAGTGAACGAATGTTGCTATTACTAATGTTGGTCAGGCTATCATTTTCGTGTCTAGTATAAAAAATATTATTCTACTTTTTGGAAAGTTCTATTTAAACTACAGCACCCCCAATAAAGACTATATCTTGCGACTCAACACTCGCTCGAAACAAATTCGTTCTAAAAATAGAATTTACTATTAATTTAAGTAGTTTCGAAATCTCGAGCGAACCACTCGATCGAGACTGGCTCGCGACTCGCTCGAAATGCGACGGTCATTTTTGCAGAGTACTGTAAATCTGTGTAGCTCTTGAACAACGATTGTACGGTAGGCCATTTCAAACCGTTTCAAAATGCAATTTACATTCACTGCCATCTTAACTTACTGCATTAGCTCTTCTAATCCCACTTAGCTTATAGTGTTGCAAAAACAACGCTTCCTGCTACAAAATACACAAATAATCGTTATGATAATTCAGAACGTAGTGAAACGTAGTGGAGATTGTGTGTAGCAGGAGTGAATTCCGTCTGTGTGTGTGACCGGCCATAAGTCTCATTCGAACCAGCATAGTCGATTTACCGTGTACATCCACGACCGTTTTTTGATTTGGGTCTGGTTCCGGAGTCAGGGGTCAAAATGTGGATTTTTGCCCCATTTTACCCTATTTTAGTACCCTTCACGAAGTAAGGGAATTTTTAACTTAACTATCGGATTTTTTCTCTGGATAGTTTTATTTTATAGTAAAATGACAAATGCCGATACCACTTTTTTGTTTTTCGATTAAGGCTCCGGTTCTGCATTTATGGGGTTTGAGGTACCTGGGTATGGCGCCCCAATGGTTCCTCGACCCAAAATTTGAAAATATATTCTGACGTCTTGGGCGGCTGATAAGTTTTGCCTGGGGGTTTTCGGGCATGGGAAACTCATTGCCGGTGCTAGTTTTGCTCTGCGACCCATCGTTAAATGGTACCCCGGTTTTTTTTGCCCCATGGTTCGGGGTCAGAGGTCAAAATGAGGGTTTTTAGTACCCTCCACGGAAACAAGGTTATTTTTATCATAACATTCGAATTTATTTCTCCGGTTGGTTTTGTTTCATAGTAAAATGATAAATGCCGATGCCTCTTTTTTGTTTTTCGATTAAGGCTCCGGGTTGGAGTTATGGGGTTTGAGGTATAGCACCCTCGTCGTTCTTCGACCCAAAATTTGAAAATTTGTTCTGACTTCCTGGGCGGCTGAAAAATTTCACTTGGAGGTTTCGGTCATGGGAAACGCATTGGCGGTATTGGTTTTATTCTGCGACACATGGTTCCATGGGTACGGGAGTATGACGCCCCATGGTTCGGGGGCAGACGTCAAAATGAGGGTTTTAGTACCCTTCACGGAAGCAAGGTTATTTTTATCTTAACTTTCGAATTTTTATCTCTGGATGGTTTTATTTCATAGTAAAATGATAAATGCCGATGCCTCTTTTTTTTGACTAAAGCTCCGGTTTTGGAGTTATGGGGTTTGAGGTACCCTCGACCTTATACCTCGACCCAAAACTTGAAAATTTGTTCTGACGTCTTGGGCGGCTGATAGGTTGCACCTGGGGGTTTTGGGGCATGGGAAACTCATTGCCGGTTTTAGTTTTGTTGTAACTTGTGCTGGTATTGTGTGATGTCTATATATAGCATATCGACGAATTCTATCGAGAGGTGATTTGATGTGCACGCAGAATGCGTAGGCGTAGGTGTACCTATGCTTCACTACGTTAGAGTTACTAGTTATTATGTGCCTAGATCTTTTCGTGTCAGATTGTTGCCGCATCCAAACCTGGCAGTCACATTTTCCCTGGCCTGTGTATGCGCAGAGAGGTTGTTCCAATTCAGTGTATAGCACACATGATTGTTTTCGAGCAAATGTGGCCTGTTTGCTTATAGTTAGTTTTGACAGTTTTAGGCAAAACTATAAATTTCAAACCTGACCAAGTCGTTAATCATTGGTCGTCATCGCAGGCATGAATGGATGGATGATTATTTCTTTACGTTTTGTTGCTGCTGTTGCTCTAAAACCTAAAGAGCTCAGAAGCATAGGATCGAGGGTTCGCATCCCACGCATGTGGACGACAATTTTCGAAGTCCTGAACTGGCAAAAATGTTAGTTTAAGTATTAAGTTATCAATTTCGGATCCTGAACTGGCAAAAATGCTAGTTTCAGCATTAAGTTAGCATTTCGGTTATTTTGATTAAAACAGCTTGTTATTAAGCTGTCTAGAATATCGCATGTGCAGCTCGTAATCTTGAGTCTTTCAAAAACATCTGGGGGATATTAATAAATTTATTATACTAACACCGCGTTTGTGTTCTTTACGGCGTTTAAATAATATATTTTGTTTTTGTTTCAGGAAGGCGTGATCGAAAGTGCAATCGATGTTATATACGAATACGCTAGTTGCCACGCCAGTTCTGTCGGTTTTCCGGAGCTATTTACTCCTTGTATAGTTATGGTAAGTCGAAAGGACGGATTTTAGTTATCGTGAGGGCGGATTTTATTATCTATCTACGTTTAGCCCGCACTGTTTAAAAAACCGTCTGCACCTTTGTTACCACAAATCTTTTTTAGACATTATTTAAAGGTTTCTCAAAGAATTCGTCTTTTCTGCTTCGTAAGCTATAAAGCCAGGTCATTACATATATTTTGTTTTAAATTTATCGTTACATTGGCTTGTAAAGTGGACTTTAACAGACGCAGTCAAGTTTCTAAGCATGAAATGATTGTTTTCCAAGCAAGAACTATAATCGTTCAGCGCGCCTTGTAAAACACGTACCCGCATGAAACTGAAGCTAAAACATTTGCGTAGCCGTAAAATTAATGTCATTGGTAGGGCTGTTTTAGCCTTAAATCGAAACTCTATTATTCGCCAGATATGCAGCTATAGCCCGATGTACAGCGTTGTACCAGGTTTGTTGTTAGGGGCACTGGCTGGACTTTGCAGATGCCCAAACCTTACGCGTGGGGCTTTGCGTTCCGGAGCGCCCTAGGTCTAACCTGGTTAAACAGAAAGTACCTGAAGAATTCTCCCAAAAGTAGCTGGAGAAAGCCATCTTTCACGTCAACGTAGGATCCTCTAATTGAATTTTGTCACTTGTTTATGCATTTATATCTATGCTGTTTTTATTGCGCACCTGCTGAAAATGCGTATTTCTGCAGCCCCTATTTCATTTTACAATCAGAGTTACATTTTACAGATACATTAGAGTTGTCATTCTACAAGAGTTACGATCAGAATAATTAAGTGCTCAAAAAGGTTACCAAGTTTCGTTCAATTTCGATCGTTTTCGTTTAAACAATCGATTGCGATATCGTTCGATTTAGTTGCTTTCGATTCTATGTGCACTTAATTATGTTTGTAACTGTATGATTTTGTGACGAACTAACGAATTATAGCAGTTAGTAGTATTGAGTTTTGATATAACCGTTTTTGTTAGAACATCCTTTTTGGTGCCACTTCACAATACCTGGGGACTGCTGGGGGTAGACCCGAGGAAGCCAAAATTTAACTGTGGTGAAATGCCAAAATCCTTTTGAAGCTCGAAAATGGCGTGTTTTTATTTATTGCATTTATTCTCTTACATTAAGTCTGGACGTGTTTGAATTACCGTTTTCCCGAATACAACTATCTACTTATCGCTACTCTTATACCAAGAAGAGTATTCTTGTGCGAAGACGAAGTTTAATAGATTCATTTTTTCTAGCAGTGATTGCGGTACCGCCTACGCTGTTCGGCGTAGCAGTGTCTGGTGTTTTTAGATCGGAGATTAGTTTCTGGGCTCACGAATGCATCTAATTACTATGCTATCGTGGAAATTGTACAAGCAGTGTTCGTTTTATTTTGCAGCAGATGAAAATCTTGATTGTGTTTTAAAACTTACCTTTACGTTCACGACATTATTATAATTATGTATGCTATTTTGTGTTTTTGGGTATTTTCTGTAGTATCGAATACTATTATAGGTTATAAATCCGGACTTGAATTATTTATTATTATTTTACAGCTGCGTCAAGTTATAAAGTCGTGTAAATTGGCAAGTGCCAGTCAGCGACTGAAAGCGGTGATCGACAAAATTGAGGAACACTCGAAATGGATCGATACCAAGCGCAGCGGTTCCACGTCGCTCAATTTGGCCGACACCGACAGTTTGGTAAGTGGATTTCATCTTTCGATAGACTTGGGTGCCACAGACAGTACTAGCCGGAAATGGTCGCCTTTCGGCCGTTGGATTTGATTGGTGACACTCGTTTCTGGCGCGTACTGTGACAGTTGGTTCAATAATTGTTTTGAGGTACGGATTCATTGAGAGTTGTTATTTTGACAGGTGACAGTCGTTTCTGGCTCGCACTGTAATGGTTTGTTTGATACTTCCTTTGAGGTACGATTCATTGATAGTTGTTATTTCGACCGATGACCGTCGTTTCAGGCGCGAATGGTTCGTGTCTGCCGTGTACTATAACAGTTCGGTTGATACTTCTTTTGAGGTATCAGAGATTTGTTATTTCGACAGATGACGGTCGTTTCTGACGCGTACTACAACAGTTCGTTGGATAATTGTTTTGAGGTACGATTCATTGAGAGTAGTTTTTTTCGACAGACGATGGTCGTTTCTGGCGAGAACAGAATGATGGTGATCCGGTGTCGCTGCACTTGACATAAATAATCCCTGGGAAAATCCTGCCATGCAGAAAACAATAACTATTATGCGACTGAGAATTTGTATTGTTCCTATTAAAATTTTCGTAACTTTTTGTGTGACATGTCAGGAGTGTCTGTTCGTTTCAAACGATTGACTATGTTAATAGAGTAGCACCTAATTTTTAAAGTTAGATTATCAGAACGCAGTGAAACGTAGTGCAGATTGTGTGTTGCAGGGCTGAAATCTTTTAAATTCCGTCTGTGTCTGTGTGAACGGCCATAACTCGGGAACGACTTAAGGGATTTTCATGATGTTGGATGTTGGGCTCATTTGAACCGGCATAGTTAATTTATCGTGTATATATCCGAAGCGTTTTTCGATTTGGGGTGTGGTTCCGGTGTCAGGGTTCAAAATGTGGGTTTTTGCCCCATTTTACTCCATTTTAGTACCTTTCACGGAAGCAAGGTTATTTTTATTTTAACTTTCGATTTTTTCTCTGGATGGTTTTATTTCATAGTAAAATGACAAATCCCGATGCCTCTTTTTTGTTTTTCAATTGAAAGGTTCCGGTTCTGGATTTATAGGATTTGAGATACGCGGGTGTGGCGCACCATGGTTCCTCAACCAAAAAAATTTATTATGAGGTCTTGGGCGGCTGATAATTTTTATCTGAGGGTTTTCCATTGCCGGTGCTGGTTTTGCTCTGTGACCCATGGTTCCATGGGTTCGGGGGTATGGTGCCCCCAAGGTTTGGGGTCGGAGAGCAAAATAACGGTTTTTTACCTTAATTTAGGACCCATCATGGAGGCAAGATTATTTTATCTTAACTTTCGAATTTTTTTCTTTGCTGGTTTTATTTCATAGTAAACTGATAAATGCCGATGCCTCCATTTTGTTTTTCGATTAAGGCTCCGGTTCATGGAGTTCGAGGTATGGCACCCCGTGGGTCGTCGACCAAAAATACGAAAATTTGTTCTGACGTCCTGGGAGGCTGAAAAGTTTTACTTGGAGGTTTTCGATCATGGCAAACTCATTGCTGGTGTTGATTTTGCGCTGGGTTCCATGGTTCTATAGGTATGGGGGTATTCCGCCGCCATGGTTCATCAACCCAAAATTCCAAATTTTACTGTTACGTCCTGGGAGGCTGACGGCTTGCCCTTGGGGGTTTTGGGGCATGGGAAACTTATTTCCGGTATTACTTTTGTTCTAACTTGTGCGGTATTGTGTGACATCCACATATAGCATATCGACGTTGCTGTCGAGAGCTGATTGGCTGTGCACGCAAAAGGCGTAGGTCTGCCTATGCTTAACTACTTTCTGCAATCTCGATAGAGTTTTACTAGTGTTTTGAAGCATTTGTTATTATTTGAGATAGTGGCATTACGACACTAATGTTTCGCTCGAACTTATTAAGGCAAAGCATGTAAATACGTTTGATTTTTATCTAAATTTATGAATGGGGCTAGGGGAAAATATTTATGTGTGAGAGTGAAATTTGACAAAAATGAAGTCCCGACTGTCTACCATTTATTCATCTGATGTCTTTTTGACATCTATCTGATGCCGACTATCTTAGGATACTTAGTTTTCTGTCAGATAATATTCTTAGTAATAGAATGTTTATTGAGTTTTTAATCTGCTGTTTTTGAGGGATGTCGGTGACAATTCTGGTGGCTATTCTTGTGTATATTTGAACTGAAATTTTGCTAGGCTCTGCTTAAAATCCTACCACAATTATGGATTGCAGTGATCATTCTCATTCTTACTGAATTCTTGTGGGGCTTTGAGAGCCGTTCTTGCGAAATTTATTGAATTTTTCGGGGCTTTTTGCGACAGTTGGTGCCTATTTAAAATGTTTTTAGAAACCCATATTTTATGTTTTTTTAATATTTTAAGCAACCCTAACATTTATGCACATTCCTTACCTATTGATAGCGTCTCCAAATAAAATTTAGTAAATGTATTTTAAGCAACTCGAAAACTTACGCACATTCCTTATACCATCGATAGCTTCTCTAAATAAAACTTAGTAAAGGTATCTTAAGCAACCTGAAGACCTACACACATTCCATACCCATGGATAGCGTCTCCAAATAAAACTTTAACTTTACTTTAGTACCTTTAGGTATTTTAAGCAACTCGAAGACGTATGCACATTCCTTACCTATCGATAGCGTCTCCAAATAAAACTTAGTAAAGTTATTTTAAGCAACTCGAAGAGCTACGGACATCCTTACCCATCGATAGCGTTTCCAAATAAAACTTAGTAAAAGTATTTTAACCAACCCTAACATCTATGACCATTCCTTACCTATTGATAGCGTCTCCAAATAAAATTTAGTTCTAAGTTTTATTTGGAGACGCTATCAATAGGTAAGGAATGTGCATAAATGTTAGGGTTGCCTAAAATACTTATATATCCGAGATTTGATGATTTCACTGAATAGTATGACACTCTTCAGCCAAAGCACATCAACCCAAGAACTGTGTCGCTGTTCATTTCACGATGTACCCCGATGTATTTCATGTTCTTTCAATTTGTCCCCCGGTGAAATCAAGTGGGACAAAAATTGTTCCTCTCGAAACAGAACAGGAGACATTTTGACCAACCCCCATAAAACGCAAAAGGGTCAGATGGACAACTTTCCTTCATGAAATACAGGAGGGGACAACGAGAAACGCACCACGACATACTTCTTGGACGGTGTGCTTTTCATGGAAAGCGTCATACTTTTTAGTGAAAAATTGAACACAGTGATATAATCTACTTAATTATTATAAATTTGGATTTTGAACTATTTTTTGCTTAGTAACAATATTGTTATTTTAGGCAAATTTTGAAGACTCACTTCGAAAAGATGTTTCCAGTCCGTTTGTCAGCTATTATGAATCGTGGAAAACCTCGCGACAACGTGAACGATTGCATTTGATATCGCAAAAAGACGAGGTTTGAACAGTTGCTATTTTTCTAAGCTGTTGTGAAATCACCAATAACATTTTGACACGGGCAGTACAGTTCCCGTCAGAAATGACCGCAGTTCACTCGACTCGCTCGAAAATAGTGGCAGTCGTTTCTAGGCGCGTCGTGTGCGTTATTTTTTATTAAAGCAAAATTTTTATCTATTATTAATTTATTTATTACTGTGTCTTTAAGTACCAGTAGGAAATGAGATCAAGAACTAGATTTAAAGCACCCACGAGCATTCATGTTTGGTAGTAGTCTCAGTAGAAGCCGATTTCCAGTGATCGGTGAAGCGTAATGAAGATCTCAACGTGTGAATCTGCGCTGTGATTTGTAATGTGTCGATTTTATAATTATTATTGCCAAGGCATGCGGAGCGCTCAGGTGCAATCTCACTATCGGTTGCGTAGTCGTTACAGGAAACTCGGGGGATTAGCAAAAAGTATATAAATATGATCGTGTGTATACTCACCTACGATATTTTGTCTTTGTTTCGATATATTTTCTTTTTCCACATCTGCAACCTATTAGGGGTCTATGGTCACCTCAGGGTCTATATGGTCATTAGGGTCACCTGCGTTTTTTTCTTTGTTTCGATGGGTTTTCTTTTTCCACACCTAACACTGCAACCATTAGGAGTCTATATGGTGGAAAATTGTTGAATTTCTAACTTTTTTAAAGTATTTCGCAAATTTGGGCAGTTTTCTTTTCGGTCGCTGGAGGGCCACATGGTTTTAACGTATGGTGGAAACGGCTGCCACATTGCCCTCAATATACCCATATTTTTGTGGAACCTGGACATGGGAAGCTGAAAGTCTTAAAGTAGTTATGAAGAACAGGAATTCCACATTGACGTCGGTTTTTCTTGTCATACTGATTTATGCTTTGTTAGTTTTACTTAATTTTAAAAACTTTAGATCGTTGGGGTTTCAATAGAATAAAAACAAACATTAATGGAGCATCTTTTAGCATAATTTTGTCAGCCAATATAACTTTCAGCGCGGAAGTGAAATGTATGGTATGTCGTAGCCCAAGCTAGGCCTTCGCGTAAGCGTATACTAAGTATTAGCCTAAGTCTTAGGTCTCCATATAAGCCATATACTAAGCCTAAGTGTTGGGTCTGCCGCTTCCCGAACTCGCCCACACTAAGCTGTCATTTTTCTAACGATATACCGTCCAACCTCTAAAGGTGACATTGTCCATTTATTCAATGTCCTTTAAAAGTATTAATTTCTGATTTTTTCTAAGTGTTATTTGCCGTTTGTGGAATCGTTGGAGTTTGTTTTAGGTACATTGTTGCGGCTTATGCGTGAGCAAACTTAATCTGCGCCCATCGTAATAGCCGGATAGCGAATGGTAAGCCGTTGTTACGAAACCAATTCGGAAATCTCAGCGGTTTTTCGATAACAGAAAATTGACAAAATTAGAAACAAGTACCAAAAATTATACCTTGCTTTCGAACAAAATTTTAAGGTTTTAAATTTGCAGTGAAACCTATTATCTAATGCCTAACAACTTTTGATTTGTATTTGTTTGTGTTCGCAAAAAATTTAACGCAATACTTATGTCACAAATTAATTGGTCCCTTGGTGTAGCAGGCTGTCCTTTCGAGCAGAGCCAGCGAATCCAAAGGCGGTACATTTTCCTTCGCAAAAAATCGACAATTTTCGTTGGATTTTAGCGAACACAAATTTGTCGGATTACTATCGCAGAGCTGTGTGTTCGCAAACAAATTTACTCTGATTACGGTTTACCAAAAAACGTCCCGTAACATATTTTTAACCGAAATAGGTCGTGACTGGCATCGTTTCTGGCATTGACTAATAATGACACCAGTTGAATTATTGTCTTTTATACCAACAACATGGCGACCTAAGCGTCGTTTATTTCTTAATAATTATTTTGTGCTTTCAGATTGTCGACGCGGATGTTCAAAAAGTTCCCCGCGCCGCTCAACTACCAACAACCAGGTCGAAGAAAAAAGTAGCAAGTCATAAAACTTTCCAACAAATTATGGAAGGTAAGCATAATTGAAGATGTTTCTCGTCGTATGGTTTTTTTGAGATATTTCCTTGTCCACTCGACTGTTATGCCTCGGCGTAGTTATGGTTTGTGATGAATAGCTGAGGAAATTTTATCGTAAATAATGATTGCTTGGAGGAGAATATATCATTGCGTACCATTGCACCATCCGCATGGTACAATGGAATAGCGGATCAAGAATTCTTTCTGTTGTTGTCGATGTACTTGCATTGACCATGACGCTATAGCTTGACCATTGACCATATAGCTTGTTTATGAAGCGGTTAGATGCAATTTGGCAAAATTTAAGCTTTAGCTGTAAACAGTGAAATATAATAATGAGAAAATATGGATTTAACAAAAATTGAAGCAATGGTTGTTATTTAACCTTACCAAACAGTGAACCCTAATCGTTTGAGGTTTCAGTCGCAGCACCAGCTAAAAGCATTTTGTATACATTGATATTTAGAATAATAATTGCGAATGTGCGGGGAAATTAGTCTAAATCTAAACGAAAACACATTGATTTTGAGCGGAGCAAACGTAATGTTTAAATTCAAATCGTAAACTCAAAAAAGCAACGTTCTCCCGGACGGGGAATCGAACCACGATCTCTCGCATGACCAGAGGCGGGGATACTAACCATTATGCTATTCAGGGACTAGTTGTCTAGTCTATGGACCTGTCCTAAGTATAACATAATAAGTGAAGCTGGAGCAGGATGCAAAGATTTCAAGTGCATAGACACAAATGGTTAATGTTCTGAAAAGGATCAAATTGTACTGCATTTACAGCATTATTGTGGTTATTGACAAGCTCTGCTATATGGCTCCCCACCCTCTTTGGACTAAGATTTAAAATAATTTTTGGGTGCCCACGAAATGGGCCGTTTTCTAGTTTTATACTTAAAAGGCGTTCAGATCTAGGCCGCGTGCATCTCGTGTGGGTGTTAACAAAAATTAGTCCGACTCCCCAATTTCGCCTGATAATTTTCCACATTTTGTCCGATTTTACGTGAAAAATTGTGTGTAATTTTGCTGAAATTTTCAAAATTTTCCGCTCATGACGGGATCCGAATTTTATGCTGTTTAAGGTTTTACATTCGACGCTGTTTTCATTCAGTTATTGTCACATTATTTTATTCGCATTTTTGAATTTCAGGATCGACCAGCGAAGAAGATTCAGATAGCAATGAAAACGAACCCGAAGAGAATAAAAACAAACGGAAGAAGAAACGATTTCGAACGAAGCTCGATGAACCCCCTGTAGTAGCCGATTCGGTTGAACAGCAGTTGAACAGGTACGATTTTGGACGATGTTTCTAGGCTTTTATCAACTCTTCACTATTGAAGACCGTCATTACCATGAATTGCATGATATCACAAGTCGTGTTCTGCGTAGGTTAGGTTTTGCGACCAATAAATAGATGACTGGCAATAATAAACAAGGAAGCCCCTTTACAAAAGCCAAACCTAATTATTAACCTGGACCTATTATACCCTATTAAGGTCCTGTCGCAACCTTTTGTTTGATGTAATATTTTTTATTTTACAAGTCTTATGAAGGACTTGTTAACCTGGTACACCTACAGTTACGAACAGAATAAAAGGCAAATTTTTTTAAAATTATATGCGACTTATTCTCAAGTTATTAATTATTCTAGAAAGGTTTTCGAAAATTTCGCGAACAACAATATTGTTGATAAATATTTCGAAAAATTATCGAATTAGATCTTCTCGACCTGCTCTCTGATTTTGAAATTTTCGCGAAGTATTAGCTCTTCTTTCTGTCCGCAATAAATGGGCTCTCCATTCGCTGGAAATTTTGCCAGGGTGCATGAACCAGGGTGCCCCCCTTGTTCAGAACCAGGGGGCGCCCAAATTTCGCCTGGGGGCATTTCGCCAAGAGAAAAAGGTTAAAAATCATGCGCTTCCAAAACGCTTTTGATAGAGAGAAAAAGCGATTTTAAAGCAAATTTAGACAAAATTTAAGAAACTGATGTTTTTAAGACGGAATTTTAGTACAAATTTCGATCAAATTTTTTGTCGTTTGGGTGTGTTTTTACCAAGAGCAGAAACAACAAAATTTTTCCAAGAGGCGTTCAGCCCGGGGGAGCCCGAAATTGTGCCAAGGGACACGAACCGTGGGCACATCGTTCTTGTTAGCGAACAGGTGAAACTGACCGGCGGCGTCCCACCCCCCAGTTTAGAAAGCCCATATAAATAGTATAATCTTGTGCAATTATTTTGTGAAATAATTCTTATTTTTTGGTCAAATTATGAGTTAATAGATATTTTCCAATGTGCAGGGTACTGCCATTTTGAAAGGTAGAAAACGTGTGGGGCGAGATTTTCACGGCACCCCACGTCCATTTACTAGTAAAAATCCCGAGTGAGGGAGTGCCGAAATTTAATTTTTGCATTCATTTTATGACATGATTTTTCTGTTTGTACTCATTTTCGGAAGTTACAGCAGCATTAGGGATTGTAACTACTGTAAGATTAAATCATCCCTAGGCAACTAACTACACACTTGTCCAACTTATACTTTTATTTTGTGTGTTCCAGAGAATTTGAATTAAATTCGAGCATAGGGGCTTTTACAGGACTGGGGTGAGACAGAACATGGTGTTTTTTCAGAGTATTGGGGAAAGGCCGAAAGGTGGATCTTCCCCTGCTTCGTAGTTATAATGGAGAGGCCAGAAGTTGCGGATAACTTCCTAAGCCACTTTTCTCCCAATTGCAACATTGATATTTGGCAGCAAACTCAAACTCTGCCTGTACGTGTATCGAACTCTTTTGCAATCGGTGTTGCGCTGAACGGAGCCACCCACAAATAGGGCTGAAACCAGTTTGATAGCCATTTAAAACAGTAACCACAGTAATAATGGAAATAAAAATACAAATGCAGTGAACGCACATTTTTTACGTCCACAATAACTACAGTAAGGCCAGAAATAAGTGCAAAATAATCTATCGAAATTTCGATTGAGCGAAATTTCAACCGATTTTGATTTCGATCGATTTCGATTAAACGAAATTTCGATCAATTTTTGTACAATTTATTAGATAAAAATGTCAAATCGATTGAGCGAAATTTCAACCGATTTTGATTTCGATCGATTTCGATTAAACGAAATTTCGATCAATTTTTGTACAATTTATTAGATAAAAATGTCAAAATTGTAAAATTTCAGGTATTTTCCATTAAACAAATTTTCGATCAATTGCTATTTCGATCGATTTCGATTTTGATCGTTATGGAATGCGCTTATTTCTGGCCGCGCCTGTGTGTATTTCTGTTCCTCCTTGTTGAGGCAATCCTCGCTGTGACAATATTGGGCGGAGGTAGCCCTGCCTGTGGCAATATGCTGAGATAATTCTGGCCGTGGCAATATTTGGGGTGTGGTTCGTCGCTCTGGCAATGTATGAAAACCCGATGTTAGTGATTCATTATCTGTGTTGCAATATGTTAGCGGTTCCCACTGTGCCAATATGTTGAGAATGGTTGTTGTGAGAATGTATTTATGTATTATTTTTGCTAAGGCCAATCGCCCGACTTTTACTATGAATCGTGAAAGTACGGTGTATGGTGGCCACAAATGCATTATTTTGTAAAATAAGTTGTAATATCAAAATATTTTATGTAATGGCGATATAAATTTCTAACGTGTACAGTGCCAGCCAAAAATTAGTGTCGCTCGCTCAAAACGCTGTGATAATTTCTGGTGCGTACTGTACATAGGTCCATCCTGTGTCGTGGGTTGAGCCATAGGGAGCAGTGCAAAAATAGCATGCCTTTTAAGGCCAATATTACTAAAACAATCCACTTTTACGGTGGTATTAAATTACAATAAATAAAACGAAACCGTTGTTTGTGTTCTCTAAGCTGTGGTTTCCAAATAGGGCTGATAATTATTGTGGTGAACGCGACTTATCGCAGGATTCAGTGGGTGATTTTTTCGAAAGAGCAACGGCACGACGTATGCAACTAAAGTTTACAAAGATTAGAGGATGCCTATTCCCAACTATCGCTGGGCCTTGTAGTGCACTAAATTCCAGAAAAGGTGTGATTTTTGTGCCAAGTTTTAGCTGTACAGAAAGAGAGGATAATCCACTATACTATTTGGCAGCGAAGATAGTTCCTTTTTACTACTTTTAGCTATTTCTAAGCTGAAGGTGTGACGTTGGTGGTCCAAATGAATTTCCGTCATGCTTTTCTGAGTTTTATATCTTGTGGCATTTAGGTAGGTTTATTACATAGAAATAAGTGCACAAAAAGGAAAGCAATTTAGAAACGAACTCATTTACAAACGAAAAACATTCGTTCGAAAACACAACAGTTTATGTCAAAGTTCGGTTGTAAACAAATGTGCCAACGTTCGTTTAGGATAATTCGAGTTTCGCGGTCGTTTTTTGTCCACTGGCCACTTGTCCGTGGCTGTAGCAAGTCTTAAATATGTATTTTTTATTTTAGATTTAGTGAATCTGCGGTCGGTGTCAGTACATCCAGTGCCACATCAAAGAGAGGTCGATCAAATGGCAATAAAGTCAATCCCAGAGTAGCGATTACAAAGACAGGAGCCAAACGCAGCGCTGGTGGACTGTTTTTGCCAGAACTTGGTAGCAAAAACGACACAGTACAAGATCTGGTACTGAGTAGCAGCAGTGACAGTGACTAGATGCTTGGTCAGTTTGTGACTAAGGATTATACTACTTGTGTAGCAACAACAACTGTTAATAAACTAGAAATGGGTGCTGTACATACTAAGTTAGCTCGAGGTTCGTTCGATAGATTCAAAGTTTTGATAAAAATTTCTTCAAATTTTGTTCGAGACATGTTCGTAATTTTGAAGCGCTTTTTATAATTTGTTCCAGAGCTGTTCTCGAAGTTTGTTCGACAATAAATAAATTTTGTTCGGTGTTCAAGAAAAGGTTATATTTTTGCCGAATGCTGTATACTCGCCGGATGAACGAACAACGAATAGAAATCGAACAAACTCTCGAACACTTTCAAACAAACCTCGAACTCCTCAACAAATTTAAAAAATTGCATCAAAATTTGGAACACGCCTCGAACAAAATTTATAATTTATCGAACGAACATGGAACGAAGTACCAGCGAAAGTCGAACGAACAGCGCTCATTTGTGCCGAATACTGTATTTCAGCTAACGATAGAATCCATCAAGCATAAGCCGCGAAGCTTGGATTACATTATTACATAGTTTGGATATTGGTCGAGCAAAATGATTGCGTTTTATACTTCTTGTTGACGTCTTTTGTTTTTTTAACTCGCCGATATGTTTGTGTTTTCAATAAATTTTATAGTGCTTAGTGTCTTTGCAAGTAGTGTCATTTGCGAACCAAATGAGCAGATCGTCACCGTAACTACTACTATACTTAGTGCTAAAATGATGTGGTAAGATTAGTATAAAGTTTCTGTTTTACAACAAGGCGAAGCTATGTAAAATGCGTAACGCGAAGACCTTGCAGCTATGGCAAAGTAGCTACAGTGCGCCCCTGAAACAGGGTTGGGTAACGGAAAAGTGTATTTTGAAACCCCCCGAAAAAAACTATTTCAGGAATTTGGAGCCGAAAATAGTTGGAAAACCGTTATACAACAAAAGATTACGGCCGTGCGCATTATTTGCACTCACTTACGCAGCCGTTACATTTCATGCTTATGATTTATATGGTAGAAGTGGTATAACCCTATATTCCCAGCATCGACTAAATATGTAATCTTAGCATAAGCATAGCGTGCTTCCTCCGCCGCACCACAAACTTTTGCCTGATGATATATTGAAAGTTAATAGGCGCGGTACTGAAAAGAGCCGTGGGATTTGTATCGAGCATATGAAAGCAGTAAACTAGGCAGACACATGCCAAGTACACATACCTACAGGTGGATATGGGATGGAGGTTGGATACCGGTAAAGTCGGTCACCTTTAAGAAAAACCTAGGGGTTATACTCCTTGGTGATTATCTACCACCATCGCACTCCCCGCACCGGTGTATTTACCTGTGATATATACCTGCGGGCATGTATGGCATTGTTACCACGACGGGTAATAAACTAAATAGACAGATAGATCGACAGTTGGATCGTAGACATAAATTACATGCTCTATTGTATTAATGCGCTTCCGGCATTACGTGGGCAGTTTGACACCAGTTAGTAAGTTTACACAATACTAAAAATATGAAGTACTTTCACTATTAATTCGAACCAATTAATTATACGAACTCCTATCGTTAAAGCCACCGTGTGGTTTTCGCGTAAACGTACCCCTTGGAAAGAGTTAAGTGCCGCTGCACTGTGTGGTAGTGGTTGCAAATTTGGGTCTTCTTTTAGCCCTCAGCCAGAATTTGGTCAATTTTGAAGATACAGAGTTGATTTTGATATAAATCGATTCAGCTCATTTCATCCACATCTCTGAAAGTTTTTCGACTTTTTGAGCCCCCATTGGGAATCCACAAATTTTTTTTCTTCGGAATATGGTCATGTTGGGTACCGTTCGTATTGGTTTGATGAGATAAATCTATTGGTGTGCATTTTGTTGAAATCTACGCCATCCTTAGAAAGTTATATTAAACCAAGACGAACGATGCCCAATATGACCGTATTACGAAGAAAAATTTCGGGTCCCAAGGGGGATCAATAGACCTCAAAAAATCGAAAAAAAATTTTTCAGGCATGTGGGTAAAATGACTATTTTCTGAACCGCCTCATCGAGCTGAATCAATTGATACCAAATACCAAAGCCAATTATGTATCTTCAAAATTGACCAAATTCGGCTGGGGGCTAAAAGAAAAGACGCGCAAATTCCATGTGAAAACATTGCATGTGTAAACCTTTTTCAGTAATTCAGGCATTGACAATCAACAACAGGATTCAATTTCACACAAAACTGTGTTTCCTGCTATTTTCATAACAGGATAACAAGTAAAAACTAACACTAAAATTTGACTTTTTTCCATTTTTTTCGTTTATTCCCATTTTTTTCGGAAAACTGGTTTTTTTCCGAAAAAAACCAACCCTGCCCTGAAATGACTGTCGCATTTGGAGCGAGTGATGAAGTATCAACAGTCGTTTTTGGCGAGTACTGTATAAATTTGCCATGATTAAAGTGTTATGCTTGCAGCTGCTTAGATATACTAATCTTGTCATGAATGCTTTCAATCATCTGTAACTGATTATACATTTTTTATAATTTATTAGTTGTTGACAGTATTTTGGTTTATAAATACGTTTAAACCGAACAAAGTCCACATTAGCAGGTTTCTATTTGTTTACCCGATGATTCCGCTGATACCATCGCCTATGTTTGGTTCCAGCCGTTCCCCTATCGACATTTATCGGAAGTCAAATTGCTGTTAATTGAAAAATTAATCGTTAAACCATAGACGTATTGTAGCTCAAAAAGTGGGACGGCGTGCCAAGTCAATCCAGTTAGCAGCGATCCTGAGCGTATCCTACCATAGTTTTTGTGTACACATCCTAATCTGTGATTTCCTGAATTGACAGGAACGCACACTAAGTGTAGCTAATGGGTCGTATATATATTATTCAATTTTTTTTTGTTTTTTGAAAATTTCAATACTACGTAGAAAATATATATACAAGTTGCCAAGATGGTATGCCGCATACCGTCAGTAAAACTGTAAAAACGCAGTTTTGGACAGCCAACAAATGGGGACATGCTTGGCTAACAACGCTTGAAAAATTTTATGAAAAACATGGGAATGTATAAGGCACCTTGCCGTCGAGGCCGTTCCTGATGCTGAATATAAAGATTCATAGGTACATTGGGACATTATAACGTGAGTCGGGGTTCGGGAGCGTCATTCCCACAACTTAGGCTAAGTGTATATATCTTGCACAATGACCTAAGCTTAGAATTAGTATATATATCGAGAATGGCATAGCATGCATTATAGTTTGGTTAGGCTTGGTGTATATCTTATATAATGACCTAAGCTTAGGATTAGTATATATATCGAGAATGGCATAGCATGCATTATAGTTTGGTTAGGCTTGGTGTATATCTTATATAATGACCTAAGCTTAGGATTAGTATATATATCGAGAATGGCATAGCATGCATTATAGTTTGGTTAGGCTTGGTGTATATCTTACATAATGACCTAAGTTTAGGATTAGTATATATATCGAGAATGGCATAGCATGTATTATAGTTTGGTTAGGCTTGGTGTATATCTTACATAATGACCTAAGCTTAGGATTAGTATATATATCGAGAACGGCATAGCATGCATTATAATTTGGCTCATCAAGGCTACCTTGGCCGTAGTGTGTCTGCATTGCTGAGACGTTCTCGTCATATTATTATTTACAATAGTGTTCTGATTGCAATAGCCAACTTTGTAACCCTGGAGTTGTTGCTGTAACTATTTAAAAATTTCTAAAGTTTCCAGGTGAAGATAAAGACACGCTTTTTTCATATATATACATTCATAAATTCTGTGTTATATAATCCTGGCTATGCGCTAAAGTCGGAAAGAACCTAAACCAGAAATTATTACCACATATACTGTTTTCTTATATAAAACACAAAATGATTTCCGTCAGCAGTGATATCCCGATAAGTTTGAGCCCTCTCAAGCGATAATACTCTCCGTGCGTCGCCGCAGCCGCGCGAACAATTCTAACAAAAAATGGGGTACAATTGCCAAAAACTGAGGAGGTTAACCGGCGGTCTACGCCCAGCCCCGCCGATTGTTTACCCCCCAACCTGGGCCATCGCACCTTTGACACTTTTATATTGTTAGCCAAACCAGTTGTACTTCATTAGGCTCTACAGCGCCTGCTGTGTAGAACTACTCCAATGGAACGAGACCCCACCACTCCCCAATAACGCATTACAATAGGTGGTTCCAAGGTCTCCCAATTAGGTAAAGGTGGCGTAAAGCCCAAAATTGATTAATATAAACAGTGTATGAGGCATGTCCTTCAGTGGATGAGTATTTGTAAATGTGCAATAGCATTTTCTTTTTAGCCTTAGACATGAGGCCTGTAAGGATCCCTGCAGGGTGGGTGGTTGCCTCGGTATTGGCCTGCACAGTCACAGCCACGGCTACTGAACTGAGTTGAACAGGTTTGGTATAGTAACTAAATGAATTCCTTAAAATTAGCATTACCAGTGGGAGGTTATATTTAACCCCTTAACTGCTACCGTTGTTGGACAACAAATTGCGTTTGAAGGTGCTGTACTAACTAAGTCGACGAATACTGCACGTTTGAGCGCATGTTGTTGTTCTCCCTTTGCGAGGAACCTTAGCGATCCGAGCACTAGCTTCGAAATATATCATTGGTTAGTAAACGTGAATTTCACCCGAGCGTCTGGAGTTCGATACCTCGCTGCATCCAATAACTGTTCATCGATACTCGAAATGTTTATTAGTTCAGGAAGTAAAGGGTTACGTAAATGTTGCAGATATTGATCCGTTAGCCAAATCCATATTTCGTGCAGCTCGTATTTGGCCGTTTTCGTTTCGTCATATTTCTCTACCCTTTACGTAGAGATAGTGCATTTAAACAAAATTTCACCTATTACCTGAATAAACCTCTTTAACGCCCACTGTCCACCGATGTGATCAAGTCACAACGTGAATTGTTGTGTTAACTAAGCTTGTCGTATCCCTAATGTCTGTTTGCACGTGCGTTGTTAATATTCGTTTGCTTTGCGAGGTTCCTTGGGGATTCGAACAACAGCTCCTGTAGATAAGTCAGTGGTTTGCGTACGCCGCTTTCACTCGTACAAGCCGGGTTCCATCACTTGTGGTGGCGACATGAGTTTGTGAACATTGCACGACACACAAATTAATTTGGGCGCATAAGGGTTTAATAAATTAGTTATGGTTCTGAATAAATGGTTAATATTTTCAGTGATTTGTTATAATGACGTCAGCCAATAGCACGGATCTAGGCTCAAAACTTGAAGAACTATCCCAAGTCGAGCTGTACATTATGAAATCACTCGAAGGCGCTCAAAAATGTCTCGCTGAGCTTGGAAAAGACAAAACGAACGGGAAGCAGGCAAACGAGGGAGCCACCGAGTTCCACGAAAATTTGCGGAAAGCCGAAAAAGCCCTCAAAGCTCATTTACAATACTTGTCCCAGATCGATTTCTCGACAATTCACGAGGGTTCCTCGTATCCATTGCTGCGCGAAGCCCATGCGGCCATCGGGAGAACTGCTCATTTGGAACAAGTCTTGGCTAATCACGGAGCAACACCCGCCGCCGTCGCTGGCAGTAGCAGCAGTATTGGTAGTGCTTCGATGAAGATTGAAGGTGCCAAAAATTTAAGCGAAGCACCTTCCCAAAACGATTTGACTACTAATGCATCGTGTGGCGTGCCTTCATGGCAGAGTCAACATGATCAACAGCAACATCATCAACAGCAGCAAATAAATCCACATTCGCAGCAGTATCATCACCATCATCAGCAACAGCAGCAGTCCCAAGGACCACCATATCAGCAACTGCCGTATAGCTAGCAAACGATTTTCTTTTGATGGTCAGACAATCTAAAATTTGATGGACTCGATCTCTTTCCAGAAGCTAAACAAGGTGAAAGGTGTTGAACACGAGCGTTTGAGGTGTGTGTATTAGCAAGATTGTATTAGCGGAGGTTTGTAAAACGGTATGCAACTCGTGTACTTTCCTCTATCCGACGACGTGATCGTTTTTCGGCACACCCCAAAGGTTTCTTGGGGTGTATATACCAACAAACAGGTCACCAATAACCAGTGATCTTAAACCAAGATGAGTATTCGCCAGTGGCGCCTATTTTTGTCATAGCTCATCGGTTATTGGCGACCTGTGAGTCATACCCTAAGAAACCTTGAGATTTGAAGTAGCCGATATCCGAAACCACCTTGCGGGTAGCCGCCCTGCAATATATGGGGGTGAAACGATAACGACCACACCATCGGATGACGGAAAGTACATGACTATGACCGAATGTCATGCTCTTCTACGAAACTTTATAAGTGACTCCTGGTATTAGCAGGAGTGCATAATAAAATTTTATAGAAGACTCTCGGTCGTAATCATTTATTATGCCTTATCCGATGATGTGGTCGTTTTTCTGCGTACCCTCTATCGGTTGCAGCCCCCCCCCCCAAGTTTTTTGGGAAGTGTAGCAACTAAAATATATATCGTCAGTAACCAATAAGCTTAGAGCACCAGTAAGAGCCACTAGTGATTACTACTTCTGCAATAGTCTCATTGGGTATTGACCACCTAATACCTGTTGCCGCTCAAGAAACTTGGGAGAGAGGTAACTGATAACCCCCAGAGAACTTTGTGTGTGGGAACTGATACCCACCAGAAAATGTTTAATTTTTCTTCATTTAGTATATATCTAAGAGTAAAACAAACAGGAGGAATATTTTCTTCGATAAGTACAAAACCACATGTTTTCCCCGAGGCTTTAGGCTATTTTCGGCCGCAACCAGAACCATCATAGGTTATCAGAACAAATGAAGCTTTATTTAACTACATACATTTTTGTTAATACTTTGGCTGGGTGAATCGTAAATAGGTGAATGAAATTGCTGTTGTACGTAAATCAAACTTAATGTCGTCCCGCCTAAATACACGGCTAAGCTAATATCATCTAAAATCGGATGCCTCTAGATCATAAAAATTAGATAATGTTTTGTTTGCTAGGCAGATATGCTTAGTACTTTGATATTTGAGAGCTTGATGTTGTGTTAGTTGTACACCAACTTACATAGGTCGACCAGGTACCATCCGCATTAATATTTGTGGCTTAATAGCGGATGGCATAATGTTTGAACCGATATCTTCTCCAGGTCCAATTCGCGGTTTGCCTACGGTTGTTAGCTAAAACGTCTCAGTATTCTGCTTTGAATTTTCATTTGTTTACAGCATCCGCAAATGTTCCGAATAGACATGTGTAAAGGGACGTGGAGTGTTCTCAGGAATACTGACGTAGCTAATATATTACAAGTGCCTCGGAAGTCAAGAACAGGGGGCTGTGTTTTAATCCAGTTTTGGAAGTTTTGGCTGTCCCATGCAATAATTCTTGCTTCACTTTTCACCCTTGCGGCAAACAGTGTCGACTATAGCACTTCCGTCGAGATACAAGCAGTTCAGAGTTTGTTACTATTTTATTTGGGAATCATTCAGAAGAACCCTGCCCAAATATATAATTCCCAGCTCTTCATAAATATTTATTTGGTGGTGCAAAAGCAAAACGATTTGACCGCAAAGTGTCCGTCAGCATAGGAAATAGATTTCACTATATCTTATAATTATATATCGGTAATACGTAGTTAATGTACTGTACTTGCAATACATTCAATGATCCATCTAAATCCGGTATTATATTTTGTTTCGCTTGTCGGGGGAACTTAAATGCTTATTTGGTCAATGTAGCTTTTAGGGATGGAAGCATGCCCTGCTGTTCTCGATATCTTTAGCCGAAGCCGCGTGCCTTGTATAATACTTGGTTTTACTCTGTTCTTTTGTATTATCCTTATATGAGACATACACTGAACGTAACGTGAGAAGTATTTGCACGGTAAATTATAATCTTTACTTCAGCCGACATCAAATCCTTGATATGCCTAATTATATTCTATATACAACATGATCTGTGTGGTGTACAATAAAATTTTTAAATTTTGTTTGGTGTTTTAAAATTGCTTTAGTATCAGCTTATTGTGTAAATGTGGAGCGATTCAGCTTAGCTTCGTTCACATTTGAGATTTTACAATCTCTAGGGTATTTCTTTTGTCATACACCTATCTTAGCTGTAAAATATAAACAATCTACCGCCAGCCCATTAACGTGAGTTTACTCTCACAACGCCGCAGTGACTTTTAGTAAATATGAACAACGTTTTATCATAAAGATTATGGATTGTTAATAGCAGCAAACCACAAATATGATAGGAATCCAGCAGTTCATGGCACTCGACAGACGACACTCACCCAGAGGTTACCTTCGATTTGGAATAGGGGTTGGATAAAGCGTTGGCAAGCTTCGCCTGTTGACAGGCCAGGTCATTCTTGTAGTAAGACGCGGCTTCGTTACAGAATTCTTTCCACTAGTATTGCTGTGAAATTTTTCCGATAGTGGCATTAAATCCTGAAATGTAATCCGGGTGCATCTCACTTAAAATTCTGCTTTTGTTTACCCGTCAACTCTCGTACCAACGAAATAAAACTAGTTCGCCGTCTGTCGCGCGGACTATAGAAGGCCGACAGTTCTTTCTGAAACATCGGGTTGATTTTTACTGGTGATCTGACGGTAAACTAGCAAGACGGTTCTGAATACTTTGATACTCTTCGTTAATATCAATATGGGTATATCCTGAAATTATGGGGCGAATGATAAGTTCATTGGGAAAACAAACAAACGTGAAAATATGATAACAAATTCCGTAACAAATTTTATCCAAAAATACAAAATAGGATGGTTGCGGGGATCATTTTAAGTTTACTTGCGCATTAGGCACGGTTACCCTCTGACATCTCAACCCTCTGCTAATCAGTTCCTACATGCGACTTTGCGTATGCCCGTGAAACACAATAATCTCGAACAGCTAGCCATAATAGACTAAAATATCTAGCAGCTAGCCGTTAAAGATTTTTGTTTATAATGGCTAGCTGTTAGAGACTTGTCTCTTACAGCCAGCTGTAACATACAAAATCTTTTACAGCTAATCGTTAAATATTTGAAATTCTAATGGACAGCTATGAGAGACAATTGTATTTTATAGCTGGCTGTAAAGTCAAAAGTTTCTAACAGCTAGCCATTAGAGACAATAATCTGTTATGACTAGCTGCAAGAGATTTTAGTTTATAACAGCTAGTTGTTAGAGATTTTTGTATTTATTGGCTATCTGTATAAGACTAAAATCTCTTACAGCTATCCGTTAGAGATTTATATATCTAGCAAGCAGTCATTAAAGGCAAAAATCTCTAGCAGCCGTTTTCAAAAAATTAAAATATCATATAGCCGTCCATTTGAGTAGTTAGTTCCTTGTAGACGAACTTTAGAGACAAAAGTGCCCACTTTTTGCACTCATTATTCTGTGAAACCTGCAATACTCCACTTGGCGAAATATGATGCGACACCAACCATCCTTTTTTAGTTTAATTTCCTAAGACCTGCATCCGGTTCATAGCGTTGGTAGAGTGTGCACGAATAAAAAACTGTAGTTTATTGCACGGACTTACATGACCCTATAAAGTAGGACCCCGGTAAACTTCGTTAGCCCTCTTAAGGCATCTTTAACACCCCCTAGCGCTCTTTTAGCCATGATATGTTATAAAAGGTTTAAGGACAAAACGGGGAAGAGCATATGGAAATAGTTGAGAAACTGGGAAAAAAATTTGGTTACACGCCGCTGGCCTATCTGTCGTGCACCCTTCCCCGCGACCAAAGCCCACCTGTAAGCTCACAGACCCTGAACACCTAAGGTGAACTCGCTGCCCAGACTACACCACAGAGAAGTTGATCCAGTTTCGTACGTAGCTTAGTTCCTTATCGTCCACTTGGCACACGGAAAGCGGAAGCTTGACGTCGTTATGCAGTTAGACACAGTGAAATGGATCAATCGTATAGTTTCTGCAACAATATCGATTCAAGAGGTCAAGTAAGTGTTTAACCGGATATGCACTAATTAGGCTACTTAGGCAGCGCTTATTAAAGGTAACCGTCCAGCCTTTCAAACGCTCTCAGCAAAGAGAATAGCCTAACCCATAGGAGTTGGGGGCCCAACCCGTTTAAGGTTCTAACTGACAAGCCACGTTTATCTCTAACACTGCGAACACCCGCTTACTTAAAGCGCGTTGTAAGTTTTGCGTGGCAGAAAATGGCATATCTATTTTGCTATAAACGGGAGAAAATTAGCAAAAACATTAACAAAATTGAGTGGAAATAAGAATTTTTGGGAATTTCGACATTTCACACCCCGCACCACCCCGCTCCGCATCGCGCCAATACGATCCATCAGCTACCCACAACCGACGGATCATGGTCCCTTGTGATCTAGCCGCTCGCATGACAACAGACACCTGCTTCATAAAGGAAACTACCGAGCGTATAGTAAAAGAATTAGCCAGTCGTGTTGACAGTGGTCTTAATGTTTTCTGAACATCCAAATCTTTAAGCTGACATATGTAAACATTTTAGTTTTTGTACATTTTTGTTGAACCATTTGAAATTCGAAACAAAAAAATGGGCTGCGGCGATTGCTGTTCGGGTTTCGCTCGAATTGTGGCACTTGTGGTTGGATTTGTATTTTTGGTAAGTCCCGTTTCAGTGCGGCGATTGCTGTTCGGGTTTCGCTCGAATTGTGGCACTTGTGGTTGGATTTGTATTTTTGGTAAGTCCCGTTTCAGTGCGGCGATTGCTGTTCGGGTTTCGCTCGAATTGTGCCACTTGTGGTTGGATTTGTATTTTTGGTAAGTCCCGTTTCAGTGCGGCGATTGCTGTTCGGGTTTCGCTCGAATTGTGGCACTTGTGGTTGGATTTGTATTTTTGGTAAGTCCCGTTTCAGTGCGGCGATTGCTGTTCGGGTTTCGCTCGAATTGTGGCACTTGTGGTTGGATTTGTATTTTTGGTAAGTCCCGTTTCAGTGCGGCGAACGCTGTTCGGGTTTCGCTCGAATTGTGCCACTTGTGGTTGGATTTGTATTTTTGGTAAGTCCCGTTTCAGTGCGGCGATTGCTGTTCGGGTTTCGCTCGAATTGTGGCACTTGTGGTTGGATTTGTATTTTTGGTAAGTCCCGTTTCAGTGCGGCGTTTGCTGTTCGGGTTTCGCTCGAATTGTGGCACTTGTGGTTGGATTTGTATTTTTGGTAAGTCCCGTTTCAGTTTTTCCGCGTTATCTATTCGTTTGAATGTACAGAAATTCCCATCGGTCGAGACGAGTCAAGTAGACAGGGCGAAAAATTTACACCTGCACAACATTGCAGCTATCGAACTTCTCGCAAGCCACAGCTATCGATGAGTGATAGTGTCAAAAGCTTGACGCCGTCTAATGCGTAGACATTTGAGCCTATGAGTACACTGAAAACCAGGCTACATGTGATTAAAATTCGGCACTGCCAGATTTACGGTATTCCCTACAACTCACTAGCGCTTGCGTCAAGTCGCGCTCGGAAAGTAATTTGTTATAAAAAATCATTTTATTAATTTTAATATTTTCAAAATTTCAATCCTCTAGCCAGCTTCTTGCTAGCGAGTAGCTCAAGAATAATTTTAATATTTTCAAAATTTCAGTCCTCTGGCCAGCTTCTTGCTAGCGAGTAGCTCAAGAATAATTTTAATATTTTCAAAATTTCAGTCCTCTAGCCAGCTTCTTGCTAGCGAGTAGCTCAAGAATAATTTTAATATTTTCAAAATTTCAGTCCTCTGGCCAGCTTCTTGCTAGCGAGTAGCTCAAGAATAATTTTAATATTTTCAAAATTTCAGTCCTCTGGCCAGCTTCTTGCTAGCGAGTAGCTCAAGAATAATTTTAATATTTTCAAAATTTCAGTCCTCTGGCCAGCTTCTTGCTAGCGAGTAGCTCAAGAATAATTTTAATATTTTCAAAATTTCAGTCCTCTAGCCAGCTTCTTGCTAGCGAGTAGCTCAAGAATAATTTTAATATTTTCAAAATTTCAGTCCTCTGGCCAGCTTCTTGCTAGCGAGTAGCTCAAGTATAATTTTAATATTTTCAAAATTTCAGTCCTCTGGCCAGCTTCTTGCTAGCGAGTAGCTCAAGAATAATTTTAATATTTTCAAAATTTCAGTCCTCTGGCCAGCTTCTTGCTAGCGAATAGCTCAAGAATAATTTTAATATTTTCAAAATTTCAGTCCTCTAGCCAGCTTCTTGCTAGCGAGTAGCTCAAGAATAGTTTTAATATTTTCAAAATTTCAGTCCTCTGGCCAGCTTCTTGTTAGCGAGTAGCTCAAGTATAATTTTAATATTTTCAAAATTTCAGTCCTCTGGCCAGCTTCTTGCTAGCGAGTAGCTCAAGAATAATTTTAATATTTTCAAAATTTCAGTCCTCTGGCCAGCTTCTTGCTAGCGAGTAGCTCAAGAATAATTTTAATATTTTCAAAATTTCAGTCCTCTGGCCAGCTTCTTGCTAGCGAGTAGCTCAAGAATAATTTTAATATTTTCAAAATTTCAGTCCTCTAGCCAGCTTCTTGCTAGCGAGTAGCTCAAGAATAATTTTAATATTTTCAAAATTTCAGTCCTCTAGCCAGCTTCTTGCTAGCGAATAGCTCAAGAATAATTTTAATATTTTCAGAATTTTAGTCCTCTGGCCAGCTTCTTGCTAGCGAGTAGCTCAAGAATAATTTTAATATTTTCAAAATTTCAGTCCTCTGGCCAGCTTCTTGCTAGCGAGTAGCTCAAGAATAATTTTAATATTTTCAAAATTTCAGCCCTCTGGCCAGCTTCTTTTTAGCGAGTAGCTCAAGAATAATTTTAATATTTTCAAAATTTCAGTCCTCTAGCCAGCTTCTTGCTAGCGAGTAGCTCAAGAATAATTTTAATGTTTTCAAAATTTCAGTCCTCTAGCCAGCTTCTTGCTAGCGAGTAGCTCAAGAATAATTTTAATATTTTCAAAATTTCAGTCCTCTGGCCAGCTTCTTGCTAGCGAATAGCTCAAGAATAATTTTAATATTTTCAAAATTTCAGTCCTCTAGCCAGCTTCTTGCTAGCGAGTAGCTCAAGAATAATTTTAATATTTTCATAATTTCAATCCTCTAGCCAGCTTGATGCTAGCGAGTAGCTCAAGACTGTCAGAAATATGTCCAGCGATTACACTACCTTTATAATCATTAGTCAACTCTTTAAAACAGGTGGAATTATTTGCAAACATTGACTGTGTCGGGCAAGGCGGACCCAGGAAACATATCGTATGATAAAAAAATTGATAGCACTCATCCATTACATGGAGAATAGCGGTTGGAATAAAACCTATTATAGTGGCCTGTCGACAGCGTTCCGAAAGAGGGAAACTTCGGGGTCCCAATGTTAATCCTTGGAGAAAGTGTCAAAGTGGTGGTGGGAAGCGGCTAAATTTAGCTCTACATATATGCAATATATTTTTATATTTTCAGGTGCTTTTAACTGTCGTACAAATATTTTCGGTCCATAATGAGACCTTAGCATTAGAACTAGTTTAAAAGTGTAATGTTTAAAACATTTAGCACATAGAAAAATTTATCTGAGAGATTGTGGGAAATTCTCACCGTAATGAGAGGATTTTGAAAGCTAGGCTGAGATGTCACACCCCACACTGTGGACAGGCCATATTATATAAGTCTTCGTGACACTAGCTGAATAAGTAATTTTGCGAATTCTTACTGCACATACAGATGGTTATTTTTGATTTGGCTAGGTTTATTGCGGCATCGCTGTATTTTTAATTTGATTTGATTTGTTTTTAAATATCTTAGGGATGCGCCGCATTGCTGTCTGGAATTGCGGTCTACCTTTTCCTTGCCTACAACAACTTGGAGCAATTTCTTCAGTCGAAATTCGTCGTGTACCCAGCTGCGCTGTCGTTAGCCGTCGGTATCTTGTTGGTACTCGTTAGTTTGAGCGCGTTTTTCAGTGCTTGCTCGGATAGTAAAAAGACATTTTGTATAGTGAGTAACTTTATTAATAATGTAATTTCTTTTGAGAAACAGTTAAGTTGGACGTATAGTCAAGTGTCTATTAGGGAAGAGTACGACACTTCGCTGAACTCTAATGTAAACTCGTGTTGATTGACATGAGCGTTTTCGGCCTGACCCTCCCTCATCTCTGGGGGGGTCGAGATGCACAGACTCTATCATGTATTGCTGGTGGGCAGTTCAGACTGCCACTCATTTTGTGGAGGAGGGGTAGGTAAAACTAGTTTATTTTTTTATTTTCTTTTGTGGGGGGGGGTTCGGGTGAATTTGTAGCTGCTTATAAACCAGAAATGAGGGTCGGGGGTTAGGCCGAACATCCTTGTTTCATCCAGCACGGGTTTACATTAGACTGCATGGCAGTGCCATACTCTTCTCTAATACACTCTTGGTATAATCAATTGACTACTACAGCTTTAGAGCCATACATCTTGATATTTAATTTTAACAGTTTTTGCAAGACGAAGGGATTTGCGCTGGGAACCTAGCGATAAAGACATGCAAATTTGCTGCATAAAGCTGTGACAAACAATCTTGACGCACTAGGTTGCTTATTAATCTACAGGTATATTACTTCTCTGAGTCACTTTTTTCAATTTCCGTTTACGAAATTTTCACACCAAAACGTTTAAACACAGCCGAACTATAATTCCAAATTTAATACACCAATATTTACGTAAAAGTTTTTAGTTTCTTAGTTGTCGCTAGGCCATTAATTATGTACGGACACCCGGGGTCTTTGTTCTTTGTAATTGTCCTAATTTCCGGAAATACTGTTGTCGGTAGGACTTGTACCGTGTGGATATTAGCGGAAACGGGTAAACCCCATATATTTTGTTTAAAACTTTTTGTCAAATAAGCTCAATCGCACTCACAGTAATTATTCGTCGAAATGATTTTTGCTGATCGTAATCTAGAACAGAAAAAATATCTCTAAACGTGCGAAATCCCAAAATGAGATACTAATATTTTTGTTTCATGGGACCACGGCCGAGGTATGCATGGATAAACGTGCCAACATTATCACCCTAAGACATGAATAATTATTATAGTGCAACGTCTTTGTATTATAATATATTAATGTAAGTAGAATTTTGTTTGATAAAACTTTTTAAGTTTTTAAAAAATATTATATATTTTAATAATTTTTTAAAATTTTGTCAAAAACATGTTTTAATATCTTTGTGATCTTTATTCACAAAACAGATTCCCAATATTAGAGCTCGAGCTTTAAAAAATTGCGTTAAATCAGAAATTGGATAAATTAGGACTAAAGTGACCTGTTCTAGCAGAACTAGAAATCTTATTCGAAATTTTATGCGAGCCAATAATTTCGTTGCGTTAATCATCAGCACAATATTATAGTACGTTCAATCTCTCTTCTACGCGTTTGGCCATCATTGGACAATAATTATTTTGAAGGAGTTGTTGGTCAGTTATGACAGAATATAGTCATTCTTTAACTACGTTTATTTTATTTTTTACTTAAGTTATGTATATAACTGTATTACTTACATTATATGTCTTTCTTTATTTTCAGGCTGCAACATTGTTGGTGATAACTATCATTCTTCTGATTTGTATCAGCGCTGGCGTTGTTTCGTTTCGGCTGAATGTAAGTTGCATTTTGGTAATATTTGAAATTTTGACTAAAATTTAAAAAAAATATTTGTTTTCAATTTAACTTTGCCGCATACTGTATGTCTACGTGGTTCGTTGAATTTAACAAGGTGTTCATTATTTAGAACATGAGAATTTTTTCGCCACCTCATTATGTTGAGGAAAACATGTTGCCAACATTTTGTTGAGTGTCCTAAAAGACAGTCACCTCTGAATGATTGCAAAAATTGATAGTACGTTTTGACAGTCGCATTCGTCTTTTAAACATGCAACATTGTGCGCGGCAGGCACATGAAACGGCTACATATTTATCATGCAATGAAGGGCGCCTGCAGGTATTGGAGCCGTGGCACTGTGCAGTATGTATAGCTACACTGACAAAAATAAGTGCACAAAACCCGAACGAACGCGAAACGCGAACAACAGCTACATACTTTCGTTTTCAAACGAACGTAAACGTAAACTATATTTATTCTATGTTTTTGCGTTCGTTTGTGAACGAACGTAAATGCCAACGAACGCTGTAACGTTCGGTTGCAAACTAACGTTGTTGCGTTCGTTTTTTGTGCACTTATTTCTGGTCGTGACTGTAACTTCAGCACACGATGCATTTAATCAATGTATCGCATTTTAGTTGTTTTTTCAAATTGGGGACGTCAGTGGGGCACCCTACAGGATCTGATTTTCAGCTCCAGGAATATTTTACTCAATCCTAAATTCCCCACAAATTTTTGTTTTCCCTGAGAAATCCTGCAAAAATTGAAATGTAAACTACAATTTTATCGTCATTTTTCAACTTTCTTCTTCACTTGCCATGTGGCAGCGTCGACAGTTGGGAAGTCTCGAATTTTTCACACTTATCGATAAGCCAGAGATTCTCATTTTCGGGGGCCGCGTATTGATGGATTTACGTAATTTTTTTATTCGACGCGTAATCAAAGTCGTGCACCTAGTTTCGTACTTGCACTGCTTTCATGATTTCCTTCCTAAATTCTAACAAAACGCACACGATTTGCAGACTTTAATTTTGATTTTTTGGGTTCAGCCATCAGTTTAGGTTGTAACTATTGCCAGAGGCATCGGATCTAAAAGTGCAGAATCCTCTCATTGTGAGTTACAACTTTGCTCTTATCCGTTTTTTCAGACAAGTTTTCGAGCTTTGAACCACAGTTTAGAAAAAGACTCCATCCAACCTCATTTTGGGTATGCTGTTAACCTTTTGGAACGGTGCTGGATTAAAATTTGCTTAATTTTGACGCCCAAAATAGTCCTGGTTTTGCCAAGTTCGCAATGTAGATGTTATATAGGTCATTACAATGTGCATATATGTGTTCGGGTTACTTAATACGAAAAAAGCACCTGTGTTAGTAGTCAGGGTTATTTTTTGTGTTTTTCTTAGTGCAAAAACAATGAAATTTCAAAAAACACACCTGAATTTCAAAAAATACAAAATTTAGCACAACTGAACTGTTTAATTAAAAGGTTACAAAAACAAAAATTTTTAAACGCTGAATGCTTATAAACTGACCATGTTTATAACTGTGGAACCAAAGTCTATAAATCTGAAATATGAAATAATTAGTGCTAAATATAACTGATTGGTCCATTGTATAAGTATATATACAATAAGTATATATGCATGCATTAATATAAAATCACTAGTAGCCGGTTAATTATCATTGATTGACCTTCTTTGTAACGCTAAAACAGGGTATTTGCGGGTTAATTAAAAACACAGGTAAATTTCGAAAAAACCCTGGTAGTTTGGTATGCATGGAATTTTACTTAAAATCACTCTTTAACATATAATTTTTCTTAAGATCTGTGATTTATAACTAAAAATTTTTTCGTCATTCCAGAAAAAATAAATAGTCCTACGGTTTTGATATGTGACTAAAATGGCCGTAGCGTTACTACTAAAGTATTGCCGTCTATTATTGCTATCGTGGGATTTCAAAGGTGCCGATATGCTGAATTTGAAACTTCGACATGGGCACTAAGCGCAGAGTAGCCACACTCGCTCCGTTTACACTAGTAATTGCCTTTGTGAGTTACTAGTTAATTTAATTTTTCAGGTTGATGAAGATGTAAAGAATCGAACGGAATTGCTATTACAACGCTACGAAGAGAAAGGTCATTCAGCCGAAACCGAACAAGTAGATTTTGTTCAAAAAGAGGTAAGTCACTTCATCTTAACTGCGGCGGCTTTCTAGCTTTGCTTAGCAACCGCGTACCACGTATGCCTTGCAGGCATGTACCAAGGTTGGCTAAGAGTGACTGTCACTTTCCGAACCAGATTTGTGTAAACCAGTCGTTACCGAATTACTGTCGAGAGTTGAACAGATTTTACTTAATTATAGCAAAGCCATAGTTTTAAAATGAGTCAAAATATTTATGTCACAAGCGACTCTGTTGCTACCTTGTAAGGAACCTAGTTTTCGAGCGGATTTGGAAAGACTATAACCAACCAATGATTTACAAGAATTATATACAGTTTCCAACTGAAATAAAGGCAAATCGATCGCGATTGAAAAGCTGATAATTTTTGTGAACTGTTGGCGAATAATCAATAAAAGCATTGGGTAATGCTTGACACAGTTTATGCTTTAAACAAGTTCGCAGCAATATGAATATTAGTCGAAATTGCTATTCTTATATGGAAAAATTGGTCAGTTTTGACTTAGGTGGCGTCTTAGTGCGTCCACGATTTGGGCAAAAACCGGAAGTCTCATCACTCCCTCTTAATATCGATATCCATATTATGCGGCTATTATTGTAATCGTTGTCGATTTTAGATGACCTGCTGTGGTGTCACCAACTATACCGACTGGATGTGGACGACATACGCAGAGTCGCATCCACAAAACCCGATACCACTGTCCTGCTGCAAGCCTGAATTCAATAGCACATGCACTGGAAAAATAGACACTCGTGAAGAAATTCGAATGCTTTATCCAGATGTACGTCCGACATTTGTATCTGTTTGAACGACGAATTTTAATATTGTTCGCTATTGAAACGGGGCGAGCGGAGTTTCTTCAAATAGCGCATAATATAATAAAAATTCTATTTGTCTGTCCGCTGACCGCACAATTATCCTCCATGTTGGTTGATTTTTTGCAATCTTTTATTCGACGCGTAATGGAAGGTAGTCGTGTGCTTAGCTTTCTGTTTGCGCTTCTCCAATGATTTTCTACCTAAATTCTCACAAGACCGAAACGAATTAGAGAATTTGATTTTGGCCATTTGGTGTCATCCAACAGTTTCGATTATAATTCTCGCCAGAGGTGTCGTATACTGCAACGCTGTCATACAACTATGTTGCCGTGCATTTTTCGTCAGTTTTTTTAGTTATGAGTCAAAGTTTAAAAAATTCCAAATATTGGCAAAGCGAATTTATTGCTTCTTGGGGGGATTTTATTATAAGGTTTTTGACCCATTAGACACGGACGTTACATCGTGTTGACCTTAAATTGGGTATGTTGTTAACCATGCGGCACGACGCCGGAGCTAAATTTGCCTAATATTTGCACCAAAAAATGGTAAAATTTGGACATTTTTTCTGTATGAATGTAGATTGTTGTAAAGGGTTATTATGTTTTCGAAGTCGCTGAGTACGATAAAAGCAATGATATTAGAGTGGCATGCATCAAGATCAGAGTTCAAAAATTTTCATTTTTATCCATTTAATATGAATTATTCTTGGTTGTTTTGCCCAAATATCCTGTGCAACCTTGAAATTTCGTCTCCCTTACCCAGTAAATGCAAGAATGCTCAAAAATTGGAAAACTCATGGGATAATGCACATAATGTAGTTTTGTTGTAGGGATGCTATACGAAGATCCGAAACTATTTCATGGGAGTTTTGCTATTTGTGATTGTCGCATCAATCGTTTTAATCGTTCTTTTGGTAAGCGAATTTATTTTATCAGTACGAATTTTGAACAATATTTTATTATTATTATTATAATTTTCTCACGCAGCGAAGCGAGCATTTGTTTGTGTGCGCGCTGATAAATTTTTGCCGTGTGCGTTTGTCTGGCCAGTTTTTTTCTAAAATATGAGAAATGAATGAACATATTCCCCTGTTATTCATTCATATTCTTTTTCATTATGATACCGTATAATCTGGCCCTTGACCCAGGATTAATGTGTCTTAATCCTGCAACCGCTCAATGTTTGTGGTAGACCCTCTTTAACATGGGTACCCTCTTATTTGTTGTGGCCGAATGAAAATACGTTTTGACTTATATATCAAGGCTCAGGCTTAATATGAAAATGTTGCATTATTATTTTATGTTTGCCTGACTACAACAACGTATCTCGCCAGATCTACAACTTTGTAGATTGCGTTTTCTCGTTGAATGCTATGAAATTCGGACTTGTTTGGGTCACTTTTAAAGCTTATGTGATTCGCGAGATTCCGGGTTTCGTTTGTGAGCGCTTGATTTTATACATTTTATTGTTACAATCTATCTGGTTCCCACGTGAATATTGTGGAAGTTGTACTATAATCTCTTCTGTATAGCACTTAACGATCTTAAAAAACAGCAGAAAAAACCTGAAAACTCTTGTGTAACCAAAACCATTGTTATATATTTTGTATATATCAACTAAACTGCAGCCATCGAAAATTTCGGCTGAATTTAGTTGACAATTCGAGTTTCTAAAACTACCGTAAAGTTGATTAAAGTTTGAGACGTTTGAAATCGAGTCTATGATTCTAAATGTAAATATTATTTCAATATTCTGTGCTATTTTAGGCTGTTGTTTCGATTTGCGCTGGAGCAGCACTATACATGCGTCGCTCTGAAGACGTGCCGTATTTTAATCTGAATCAGTAATGATCGGGAAGACCAATCGATTCTGATAAAAATTGGGCATAATTGGCTTTCAACTCGGCTAATACCTTCATACATACAATCAGCCCCAGAAATATGACTCTAAAATGACTCGCTGCTCCCAATTTCGAAAATCAATATATTCTATTTTTAGCAAAAATGGCTTTCGAGCAAACTGCGAGTGAGGCTCGAAAAAGTAACAGTCATTTTTGGCAAGTACTGTACATAGATATTCGGAATACCATTGCAGCAAAAAATATTTAGTTTACAAAAATATTGTTCCCTCTGACGATTTTTTAAGAAAATAGAACGAACTGAATAACACTCCATAACTAATTTGCGGGCAGAAATAAAAGCAAATCGTTCGCGAATGCGTCTTGAAACATTGGTTAATAGCAACGTGCCTGCTGATTTTCCGCGAAAGATTTTGCATTTCTATCCTTATCTGGGCCATTGTCACCTTGAGGGCCCGGACGATATATCGCTAGAAAAAAGAAAGCTTAGAGCGGGGGATTCGGCTGCGACAGCCCCCCATCTAGTCCTAGGGTTAGTATATGATTCGGTCATATAGAGACCTTAGTTTAGCCTTAGTATATCGAGAACGGCATGGCATGCATTTCACTTACATGTATCGGTAACTTTATTATAAATTTACGGAAACATGTCACTACCATAGAAAACTTGTTTGCATAATGCGTTGTACCGTGACTGGTAAACTGCGTTTATGGCAGCACCATAAAGGAACAGTTTTCACGTTGACGAAACACAATTTCGAGGCAGTTTCGGAAAGGAACGGCGAGTGTCCGCATCAAAACTTACCGGAACAAAAAAATCCGTCAATATTATAAAAAATCCATTGCTAATTTCGTCACCTATTTTAATAAAATGTGATTCGTTTGATTGACTTAAGTCGCAATATTTATTTGAGTATTTTCAGTTTTCAAACAAACAAAGATTGGAAAAAATTTCTAATCTTTACTTTCTTCTGGCCTCTATGTATTCATATTTACTATTTGTATTGTATTTGGCACTATATTTTATTGTAAATTAATTTTATCATAATGTATTTTCTCATTATCATATTCCTTTTAATTTTATATACTAAATGTTTTAAGTTTAGAGCTTGTTTACATCCTATATTGATCGATATAACTAGATGCTTCGTCAGGGCCGCTGGGATGCAATGCCATACCTTAGGTAATTTATTCATATTGATTGTCCATTATTTTTTCGAGGTTCTGGCAAATATCACCAGTTATCTACTGTGCTCTCCAAATTGTTGGGGAGCGGGGCCCTGGCTTTTTTCGGTTCCCGCTGGTTCAGAACTGGTGCTCCCTGGCAAAATTTTGGGCTCCGACGGTTCACCGCCTCTTGGAAAATTTTTTTGTTTCCAATCGGTCCAAATTACAAAAAATTTGAACAAAATTTGTACTAAAATTCGTGTTGCTGACACGATTTTTAACCGTTTTTCTTTTGGCAAAATGCCCCCTGGCAAAATCGAACGCCCCCGGTTCGGGACCAGGGGGGCCTGGTTCATACCCCTTGGCAAAATTTTCAGCGAATGGAGAGCCCAGGAATCTACGACAATTTTTATCGCTTGGCGTAAAAGCCAGAATGGTCAATATATATTGCACCCATAGCGATCTTCTTTGATTGCGCGTGTTTTCTACACATGAATCCGCGCAGTAAATTGGTGGGAAAACATTCGAAGCACATTGAATATTAACAAATTTGACTTTTTTTCTAACGATTGCAGTAGCAACGAACAATGGAAAATGATTGGTATGGTATCGATCATTTATATTTTACTTCTCAGGTAGTTGTTTTTTTCAAATCGAATCAGACTCATTCAAATGTTTTTTCAATTTCTTTACCTAATATTCGGCGTTCAGTTTATCGGCAACAACTTACTGCTTTTCAAATGTAAACTATGTAATACATGGTCACAGGCAAAAATCAGTACTACAAGGCAAATTTTTCGTGAACCAAATGGCTTTTATTTCAGTCCGCAGAATGGTCAGAACGCAAGCACCAGGTTTGGAAATACAAGGTTCGAACGAACAGCAGTTATTTTGGTAGGGGCTGTACATGTATGTAGCACTATGTGAAACGCTGACATACAGTCACGGCCAGAATTAAGTGCGAAATAATCGATCGAAATTTCGATCGATTGTGATTAAACGAAATTACGATCGGTTTCGATTCCGATCGATTGCGATTAAACGAAATTTCGATCGATTGCGATTAAGCTAAATTTCTATTCCCATCGATTGCGATTAAACGAAATTACGATCGGTTTCGATTTCGGTCGATTGCGAATAAACGAAATTTCGATCGTTTTCGATTGCACTTATTTTTGGTCGCGAGAGTATAGCACGGTGGACATTTAAGCGATCGAAATTAACACGGGGTAAAAGAAAGTCCCACATTTTTTGCACTAACAGTCGAAATGTGTAATCTTAGTGCGCTCCAGAAATAATGGCGACATTTTTTGCGAAGGAACATTAAACGTCATCAACTGTCATTTCTGGCGGATATTGTACATTGGTGTTTTATAAAATCCATTTAATTTTTTCCCAAAGCTACAGTCATGGACAGAGATAAAACAAAATTTACGCGAACCGCTCGTTAATGATTCGCTAAATCAACAGCTGCTCTTCATTAGTTGCTATTCGCGAATTTTTTTCCAACAATCTGCTTTAATTTCCGTCCGTAACTGTTCGTATACTTAATACCTAGTCGAACAATCGTGTGTTTCATAATCTAAAACTAAATAATCACTAATCAGTATTATCGTAATGCCTACAACCTAGGTTCCTACGGACACTAATTCCGACATCACAAAAATATGTCCTTTTTAATGGCAAAAGCTAAAACGAAATTATTTATGTGTGCATTTTACCGTAACTTGGCATGTTGGTAGGGTTGCAGTGATCAATGAGAATTAATCAGTCTGGATAACATACGATATGCTATGGTTTTGTCCACGATGCCACTGATTCCCAAGCCGTCTCCGCGAAATTGGAGTATCTATCGTACAAACAGCAACAAGATGTTTAGCGAAGGCCGATTTTTTCTTTTATCCAATAAGTAATGCGGCCAATGTAACATTTAGGGGCGGAAGTGAATTGCATGCTATGCTGTTCTCGATATAGTAAGCCTTAGTCTTAGCCTAAGCTAAGGTCCGTATATGAGCCATGTACTAAGCCTAAGCCCAAGTGGGGGGGGGGCTGCTGCCCCCGAACCCCCGCTCTAAGCTGTTCTTTTTTCTAACGTTATAACGTCCGGCACCTAAAGCTGACATGGGCCAGTAATGCAATGTCACTGGACCAACTACATGGCTTTGGTTGTACACAGGGAAACCAGCTATCCAACGGTCCGAACGTAGCATCTAGTTACAGTTTACAACAATAATTGTATTGTTTGTAGTACTCAATACACAAGGGTTAATCGGTGTTGCTCTTACTATGGTTACGTGTAACTTGAATGTAGAGACAATATTTTAAATGTATTAAAATATTTCTTAGTAAGAGGTGTCGTAAGAAGCTTATGAGGGCAGCGCCCATGCATTTTTTGGGGGGAGGGGGTCATTTAAAATATAATCCGACTTTAAAAACTGAAATTTTTAGTAGCAGTTTCAAGCCGATGGTGGGGCACGGCTCGTAATACCCCCGCACCCGTATTTGCGGTCTTCGGTCGGTAAAGCTAGATATAATACATCGGGGCTTATTTGCAAAAATTTTAGAATTTAAGTGTTCGTTATGAATTTAGCTATTCGCTTAAGATATTTTCGATTTCCAGTAATCGCTTCTTTTGAAAAACGTCATATATTATCATACAATAAATTACTCATTTCGTACTATAACAATTACACATAGAAGCGCTTCCACATAGAAGACTTTCAAACCACCGTTAAAATAGTACGCTCATTAACCCTTTCGTGCCCAACTCTGCCAATTGGCGTTAGCGCATGTTACAACGTGTTGTGTAAACTAAGTGTGTTTACACACGCATCGCTCACTTTGTGAAGTTCCGTAAGGAACCGAATCACAGCTCCCAGATAGCTCACTCGTTTGTCTACACCGTTTTCATGCTTACGATCGGTGTTCTATCCGCGGCTTGAGTGTCAAACATTGTATATTTCGCACATGTAGTTCTGGAGTTGAAGGGTTAATGTAATTTTTTTAGTTTGAAAAACAAAAAACCGAAAAAGCTTAATAGTTTTGGTTTTAGCGAATAAAATACTGTATTGCGTAATTTTATATTGGGTAATTTTTTTAAACAGTCATACTATTATTGAGAGTTTTCTGTATAATAATTTTATATAATATATATGATCGCGTTAGAAATTGGCGCAAACCAACAGGGAGATTCGAATTTTTAATACTAGGTATGTGCTACAAAATCCACAGGTTAGTACCCAGTATTAATTAGCATGGATTCGTCAAGCAGCTGATCCAAAAACCAATTATTTTAAAAGGCTGGCAGATCAGCTGTGATTTGTGTAAGTTTGCAGAATCCTTCACAATTATTCATTTTGGTTGTTTTCGATTTATCGTTGATGATAAATTTTCGTTTGCATAGTTGAATCCTAGTGACAGGGGCTGTGAAAATTAATTGCCAAATCAATTATTTGTTGACCAAGCAATTTCAATTCGAATATTCATGAATTTTTGCATTTTTACCTACATCCAGTAATGAATCTTTATTCATCAACTTTAAACCATCATGAAAAACATTTGTAATGCGTACAACAATGGTGTTTCTGCACAACGCTGGCGCACCCAAAGGCCCTGAACCTCGGTCTTCGACTTTTAAAAAATTCTACTTTCTTGTATAACAGATGTCAAAATTAGCAAAACCCGAAAAAGTTTCGGCGACTTGTGCCGAACAGTACATTTCAATCTTAATTTTCTTACCAGGTGTCTTCCTTAGCAAATTTCTGGGTGTCCCACAGACGCGTTTCGTCTGGCTCCAGCAGAACGTTTAAAGATTCAAGCATCGATCAGAAAATGCTATAGTGCCCTATTTCTGTGCAGTTAGTATCTCGTCAAAGCGCATTTAATTGGAATCCAACCAGTTAATTGATTGCAAAATCCCTGTCAATCAAATTTTTCAATTTCTTACATCCCCTGCCCCTGATAATCATAATTTTTCCTATGTTTGCAAATATATATGACAATACACATCGAAGAATGTACAGCGAAATAATACGTGTTTGCTTTATAACCCGATAGAGTCACGAATGTCACAATAACTATTTAGCTTTGTAATATTGCATTTACTTTGACGTGGTATGATATTGCATCTATACACTTGAATTTAATTCTGTTTTACGTGGTATATTCACGCTTTATTGCGTCTTTTAATGAAGAATAGGAATCCGAATTACAGGCATGTCAGGTGCGTTTAAGTCAATTTTTGATATCTTCAGAACTTTGGATGATATTCCAAAATTCTTTTTACGGGGCCTCTCGGGGTTATATTCCCAGCCTGAAAAGTGTCAACTTGGAAGGTTAATTTTAGTAGTATCATCAGACTGAGATCATCAAGGCGCTTCAATATATTTAGTGATATCCGTTGTTTTAAACTAGAGTTTTGTTTCAATTCTAATAATTTTGAGCGCACAGTTATTTATACTGTTATTAAATATTTTTTATACTTTTAGTATATTTTTCACACCCACGCCTGAAAGTTAAAAAAATTCATACGGACATGGACATCGCAAGCACTACAAAACTGGAGGGACCGATCGTTTACATTCATTTTGTTATAATCCGACCGGGTTAATTTTTTCACATTTTGTCAGTAAAAAGTGTTGTGATACCACTTTAACCTGAAGCAAAAAGACATACATTATAACCACTTAAAATATAAAGAACTCTACAAGCTCGATAATGTACATGTGAATTTTATAGCTCCAAAGATTAAAAATCTTTACAACACGTTGCATTCATAAGCAACTATTTGTTCAACTGGTGTGCAATAAAAACTGTTGGGTTTCTGCTTTTTCGCAATTGGTGTCAAATGTTTGGGTTCTGTCGCTGAAAATCATGGTGGTGAGATTTTCTGCTTTAAAACTAATGGTTGATTATAATACGAATTTTAAAACAAAATGCAGTGGCGTGTTGAAAAGAAGCGTATCGGGAAATTGCAGTTTTCTGTTAAGGTGAGACAAAATTTGATCACCAAGTTATGCTCAGATTTTTTGGCCTTTGAGCGATATCTATGAATACAATTCGACTCAACAGGTTAGAGTGAAACTGCGCATTTTTATCGCAAAACCAGTTTTAGTTTAAGCTGATCTAATATCGAGGTTGATAAAAACACGAAACTATTTGTAGCTCTTGGAAACGGCTGCCCTCTGACTCACTTTTATTATTGCGAACTGATATAATTGTCAGTTTCATTATATAACAGCCAACAATTTTAAAATTTATGGGTTCGATGTGCACCCAGAAAATTTGTGAAAAAAAAGCTTTTATCCCTTCTCCCATCGGTTATAAAGTGGGCCATCTATAAGTTTAAAATAGTGCAAAGCTAATATATCCACGTATGGTTGGCTCCCCTGATTTGCGAACGGTTTCGCTCGACTTTTCTATAAAGAAATCTGTACGTGTCTGGTACTTTGTATATATATATTATATGGTGTATATTTTGTATAGCATTATATCTACAAGCTTTGATCTGTAAAATTTTGATTACCATTTTATGTACCTAAGAAGTTTTTCGTTTGTTGTGGGACAAAGTTATGGGACACTCGTGTAGGGAACATTCTCCGCAGTAACACATTAAAAGTCATTGTTGTGGCTACTCTAGGTCTAAGCTTCACATTTTATATCAAAGGCCTAAAAAACAAGTCAGGGGGTGTGTGGACACTGCCGCAACCCGAACCCCAGCTCTAAGCGGTTCTTTTTTCTAATGCACAAAGCGGCTCTTATACGGATATGTACGTCAGTCATTGTGGGTTTTCTGCAGAGGTGTTCTCGACAGGAGTCCTAGTTTTGGATCGCGGTCCATGTGGAAAATAATGAAAAATCTGGACAGCTAGGCTAAACTGTTTGAAAACCTCTATCTTTATATGCGCCTTAGCATTTATTTATATATAAATAAGAGAAAAAAGCAGTTTGAAGTAAAAAAAATCTGGATAGCTGCGGCTACTGTTTGAAAATTCCTGTCTATATATGCACCTTTAAAAAGCATTCCCGTATGAATCTGAGAAAAAAAGCAGTTTGAAGTAAAAAATCTTGATAGCTACGGCTACTTTTTGAAAACATCTATCGATATATGAACTTTTAAGGAACATTTTAATGGTTTTATTTAATGCATATTTTGGTTGCAGTGTTTTTTGAGGCAAAGAAACGGCAGGTTATTTGTTCATTAACATGGCTTTATATCCTGTTCTTTTGTGGATACTATTGCTGCATCAGTTAATAATGCTGCATGCTAAGCATTTTGTTTCCTGAATTCCCGAATACCGTGGAAATTGAACTTTAGTGATAATCGAAAAACAGAAATAAAGAAAAACAACAAGCAAAACCAGAATTAGAATCTTACTTAATGTCCTAGCTATGTAATAAATTGCCATATATTACCCGCTACAACCCTGAAAAGAGTCGAAAATTGTTAGGATTGTCCATGTCGTAACCTTCTGTAAAAAGTAGTTTCGGGTATAACTCGGTGTCAGTAAAAAGTAGTTTCGGGTATAACTCGGTGACTGTTGCTACGAAATAGAACAATGATTTATGCTTGAACATAAAAAGTTACCGATTTGATACAAAAATTGCATGTTTTTCTCGAACTAACGGTATTGCTTTGGAAAGCTCTTGACCACGAATTTGAACGGAAAAACAGGAGCTACTTCCATTTGGGTGAACTGTGTTACCTTCCATTTGGGTGAACTGTGTTACCTCCATTTGGGTGAACTGTGTTACCTTCCATTTGGGTGAACTGTGTTATCGGTAAACTATTTTTGCTTCTACCAATACGGTTCTTCTTGAGATTGTGATACTTTGATGTTGCCAGCGGCCCCAATGTATTTTGTAGCTGTGGTTCACCTTTCATTGAAATAAACAAGCAGACGACTCAAAATATATAAACTGAGCAGCAGGTTATTTTTTTAAATTATTGACTATTGACGTTTTTAGTAGTAATTGGCTAACATGTGTTCCAGCCAATGAAGGAGCCAGATGACGGTTTAGTCAATCAGAAATGCATAATCCAGGCTTTCGATTGCGGTATAAGAAGTGATAACGTGGGGTTCAGCAAAATATGATTCTGCGTCGCAACGAAAATGCTTTTTTGCCAGTTTGTTTCTCCTTCGATTTTGCCCACTCAAACTGCGTTTCAGTTCTACCACTTAAAGTGCAGTTTGATTTCGCGCATTCTGCAATCTTGCTAGCGATGTGCACATGGCATGGGTGTACGCAGAAATTAATATGAGTGGTGGGACGAGTTCAGGATTTATATTTGGAAACCCATAGAACAGCAAACTTACTAAATTATAAGGTTAGATAATGCGGTAAAGATGAAGTACGTTTCGGGGAAGAGGGAATGGCTCAGTGTACCCACAATAACCTCTTCCCTCTTGGTACGAACGTAGTGAGTTCGAAGGACCGGTTTGATGAAGCACCTTTTGGCATTGTCACAGGTGCTCAACGACACTGGCCAGCGCACGCCAGGAAAAATTTGAGCAGTGCTCAAAATACAATAAGTATAATACGTAGATTAACGACAAGAAGGAGGTGATTCGCCCATACCAAATCCGCAGTTATATATATAATCTGATTAGTTTCACAAAACTTACACACCCTTCCATACCTCGCATGAGTTTAAAACAAACTAACGCTACATTTTCCGCTTGTCTACATAAAGCTTTTCTGAATCTTGTAAGATATACCACACATACACACCCAGAACGGTATAGGGCTATGTCCTTGTGTCAGGACTGAACCCAACGACAAGCCGGTGTCGCCGGATGTACGATACAAAAGCAGCGATTCACTGATTGATTGATTTTAACAGCTTAGCCCAAAGTTTGGCTAAACCAATTTTATGCAAATTAGAATATTAACACCAGCAGAAGTGTTAACGACATCCTTCACAAAAAAATTGTACGATAAGTTGTTAGCAGAAATCAAGCTCATTTCAGATCTTAGCTATGATCAGTCATTTGAAACTAGGTTTCTAATCATTATATTTCCGTTCACGCGACATGAGTGTGAGACGAACAGATTGCAACTAACATGTGATGGCCTATTGCCGTGTCTTCGCATTGGTGAATGCAGAGATTGATCCATCGCTCAAATAAGCCTTAACGCTGTAACCCAACTGTCGAATTGCCGTCAGTACAGCGGCACAAGCTTTGTTATAACTTAACCCAGCACCAGTTAAACAAAAATTACCACGCTACTGTAAGCAACCAAGAGACAATAACCCAAACGAAGGGACCAATGGACAATAAGCCACTAGAATTTGGAACTTTTGGAGTGTAAATGGTTGGACAAACTATAACACTGCGTGACTGAACATATTCTATATTTTTTCGCCTTCGCTCAACATTCGAACAGAATTACTAAATTGCGCTCCTGCGTTTGGTATGATCGTTAATCTCTACGAATACAATCATAGCGAGATAATTTTGCAAACGAAATTATCTCTGCGTATGAAATTGAGCAAGATCATCGAAAGGTCCACCCGATACAAAATAAGCATGCACCGTTGAAGTAGTCGGGTAGCTTTAACTTCAGGGGCCTATTGGACCTCGTCCTTGGTAAGCACAGTAGCTAAACCACCAGCTTTCCTTGGGTTACTAGTTGCGTTGCTGGTAATGGCAAATTTCACAGAACTAAAAGGTCGAGGCGGCGGTTCGACCGACAAAAATTTAACGCAATAACGAATGTGTATGACCGGAGTCGAGATTATGGATTCGGAAGAATAGTGCTTTTATGAAGCTCCGGGTAAAATATAAACTTTACTAGGATGGGATTAGAGACTGTATCAAGGCCACGAAACAATGGTCCTGAGCATCAAGATAGGCTGGTAGCCTGATGACAAAAGCTCCCTAAGGCCACTGTCTTCCAAATTAGTTTAAACGACGTCGCCTGGTTTTGTAAAAAGGATCCTAGGAACTTTCACGACCTACTCTTTTCTGTTGATAGTTCATACGCTAAGTATGTACGAGATAAAACAACGAAATTCAATGAGGCGGTCATCAATGACCCATCTTGGCAGGAGCAGCTGGAACGGTACTATCTTGACGTAGACGCACATATTCCCAAATTATCTGACATTCCTCATAAAATTTTGCAATGTTTTCTATCACCTGTAGCCAGGGTTGGCACCGGAAAAAACCAACGGAAAAAAGTGTTTTTTTTCCGTTTTTTCCTACCCCTACCCCCCACGGAAAAAATGGAAAAAATTATTTCAGGATTTTGGAGCCGAAAATAGTGGAAAACTGTTATGCAACAAAATATTACGCATTATTTACACTCATTTAAACAGCCTTTACATTTCATGCTTTTGATTTATATGGTAGAAATGGTATAACACTATCTTCCAAGCATCGACTAAATATATAATCTTAGCATAACACAGCTTGCTTCCTTCACCGCATCAGAAACTTTTGCCCGATGGCAAATTTAAATTAAATAGGCGCGCTACTGAACAGAGCCATGCGATTTGTATCGAGTATATGAAAGCAGGAAACTGGGCAGACACAGGCCAAGTACACATGCCCACAGGTGGATATGGAACGGGGATAGGTTACCGATAAATTCAGCCCCCTCCAAGAAAAACCAAAAACCTAGCGGCTGTACCCCTTGGTGATTATCTACCACCATCCCACTCCCCACACCGGTCTGCTTACCTCTGATAGATACCTGCGGGCATGTATGGGAATTTTACCACGACGGGTAATAAACTAAATAGATCAACAGTTGGATCGAAGACATAAATCACATACTCTATTGTATTAATGCGCTTCCACCATTACTTGGACGGTAGGCAGTTTGACACCAGTTAGTAGATTTACACAATACTAAAAATATGAAGTATTTTGACTATTAATTCGAACCAAATCATTATACGCACTCCTATCGTTAAAACCACCGTGTGGTTTCCGCATAACCGTGCCCGTTGGAAAGATTTAAGTGCCGCTGCACTCTGTCGTAGTGGTTACAAATTCGGGTCTTTTCTTTTAGCCCTCCCAGCCAGAATTTTGAATATACCGAGCTGATTTTGATATAAATCGATTCAGCTCGATGAGGCGGCTCAGAAAATGTTCATCTCACCCACATCCCTGAAAAATTTTTTCGACTTTTTCGAGACCCCCTTGGGAATCCAAAACTTTTTTCTTCAGAATATGATCATGTTGGATACCATTCGTCTTGGTTTGATGAGATAAATCTACTGGTGTGTATTTTATTGAAATCTACGCCACCGTTAGAAGGTTATGAGAGGCCCAATTAACCCTGAGGGGCTACGTTATAACGTTAGAAAAAAGAACAGTTTAGAGCGGGGGGGTTCGAGGGGCGGAATCCCCCAGACATAGGCTTTTAAGCTTAGTGTATGTCTCATATAAGAACCTTAGCTTAAGCTAAGACTAACGCGTAGTATATCGAGAACGGCATGGCCTGCATTTTATTTCCACCCCATAACTTTCTAACGGTGGAATTGATTTCAATAAAATACACAACAGTAGATTTCTCTCATCAAACCAAGACGAACGGTACCCAACATGATCGTATTCCGAAGAAGAAAATTTTTGTGTACCCAAAGGGGAACCACTAGACCTCAAAAATCGAAAAAAATCAGGGATGTGGGTAAGATGAGTATTTTCTGAACCTCCTCATCGAGCTGAATCAATTGACACCAAAACGAGTTATGTATCTCCAAAATTGACCAAATTCGGGCTGGGGAGGCTAAAAGAGAAGTCCCGCAAATTCCATGTGACAACATTGCAGGTGTAGACCTTTTTCAGTAATTAAGGCATTGACAATCAACAACAGGATTCAATTTCGCACAACACTGTGTTTCCTGCTATTTTCATAACAGGATAACAAGTAAAGAACTAACAGTAAAATTTGACATTTTTCCATTTTTTCCGGAAAATAACCGGTTTTATCCCGGTCCGGCATTTCTTTCGAGAAAAAACAACCTGCCTATGGCTCATAACACTGCACTGTTCTAGCTTCTGGAGCATTGGCGATGAAAATATTACTAATCTTACAGTAAGGCGCGCTCAGCCAGCCGACAGGAGAATCAGAACACTAACGGGACAAATTGCGGATACATTGGAGTTGTGCGACATCAACATTAGCTTGCCTAACGCAACGAATAAGTATTATAAATCAAGCGAACCCCAACATTGTCCACAACAACGAATATTATAAGGAATTATAATTCATACATCCCTGGTCGAGTATTACGTTGTAAGAAAGCAAGACATGGTTTTCAGACCAGTCTCATAATATAGGAAAACATCTTTAGTCAGTTCGTCGTCTGGAGGCATGTTGTAGCTTAGAAAACCCTTCATAACGGATGTTTAGAACATCAATACGTTGCAATATGCAGTGTCATTCAATGTGTAGTAACATTTACGGATCTTGTTCGTGCTTCGTTCTGATCACCGACCCGCGCTATAGCCTGTGGATAGCAGATAGCAACCAACCTCTGCCGTGCACCGTTCACCACTAGAAGCGCGAGCGACAAGTCCACGGTAAGCTACTACTATCTCTTGATATTTTACAAAAACCAGCAACAGCCATAAAATTTATTATTAAAAATATAATTTATTGAATTAAGCCACTGTAATACTTCCAAGAGTGAATCCCATATTAAACATCCAGGGACCGTCGGAACCCTGTGGAGCCAACAATGGCCAACTAAGTGCTAGGCGAATTAAAGCCCGAAGAGACCGATTGGAGTAAAAATTTACACAACTCTGGAAACCACATTCTGAACACTCATTCGATATCAGTTCGCTTGCTCACACCAAATAGTAAATATACTTCCGAGTGAGATCGAGATAGAAAAAAATAGCGGCATGACATTATGGCCTATTAGCAGCTGTCAATGTCAACCTCCTGCGGGGCCTCCGCAATCATACCAGACACTAGAAACGTGCGCAACCAATCGGGCGGGGTCCTAACGCACCTTGTGAAACGCGCGTGCTACTTGCTAAGTTCTATAGCTTTTTGGGTGTAACCGAGAAGTCATAAAATTGAATGGTTAATGTAACCATTAGGGGCGGAAGTGAAATGCAATGCTATGCCGTTCTCGCTACCTAAGCCTTAGTCTTATATCGGTTTTTCCGGCAGTGAAGTGATTCGCCGTTTTTTCAAGTCGCGGGAACTAAGATATATACGAGCTATCTACTGCGGGCACAATGAAACGACCCCAGCGTAGCTTGGTTCGGAGCCGTGCGTAAAACACAACCGTGAATCAAACACTCTCTGAACGCACTACTGGCAACTGACTTATTATATAGCTAGCCACGCGTATAAAATTTTTTACTCATGGTTTTGACTATGTAAACTGTGGTACATAACAAATAATGTGAAAAGCAGTAAGCTATTAAATAGCGCTGCCATTGCCATGTGTACAATGTATGGCAAAAGAAAAGCGGAAACTAAATTCCAAACTTAGGAACATGTATGTATACTACGCAAGTTAACTAGAGTTACCATAAAAATGACCCCACCAACCATCCTATTTTGTAACTAACAGATATCTAAGCTAGTTCCAATGCAATTTTGGTCCGACGCTTGTTCAGAGGTACCGGTAATTTCACACCGTTCCATTTCGCAAAATAAAAGTTCTCAAATGCCGATCAACTTTGAATTTGGCCTATTTGTATCGTATCAACTGGTTCGCGACAAAATTTAACCTCACTGAGACGTCACAAACAAATAAGCTCCGGTAATAGTTTAGCTCTTCGGCGTTAGCGAGCGAAACCCGTTTAATTCAAATACGACAAATTATGTGTTGTTCCCTTGAATATTCGCGATCACAAAATAAATGAATTTCAGTAGTGCATTTATACTATGCGCTATCGTGTTTATTCTCCAACCGTTTTGCGCCGAATCTGCATTCACCCAAAAGCGTTCTTCGATATCGAAATTATGCGAAATGCTAAAATACGAGTTGATAGCGCAGGTTACATTGACTCTAAGGGCTTGCAAGTCGCTTCTATATAATGTTGATTTAAAATAAATCGAATCAAACTCAGCAACACTCAATCCTCTGTAAGTACTGTTTATCATATTAAGAATAATAAAATTTCGAAACATTAAATCCAACAGTATCAAAACTACCAAAAAATGAAACAAACCAGTCTAATAATAACAATTTACGGCACATATATTATGACTTTACCGTCAGTATCATAAAACCGGAGCAGATATATAAATAGTGTGAAGTATTAAAAAACTAAGATCACAGGAAAGGAATGCTCCAAATAAGCGGAAAATATTTAGCTAATAAAGCACAAGCAGAAATAGGGCCAAAGCCAAGCTGACGGGCGTAGAGTCCTCGATATAGATAAGCCTAAGTGTGAGCCTTAGCAATCCTTATGCTAATCCTAAGAGTCGACCCCAGGAACCCACCGCATCAAACTATTGCATTTTAAATGTGTAACTGTACGCCGCCAGAACATGACTTGGGCCAAGAAGTAAATAGAAACCAAACTCTGCGTTCAAAACTCAGACGGGCTCCAGACCTTTGTGCGACAGAGAGAGCGGTTTTGTCCCCGTACCCCACCGCTCACAACACGATTTCGCTCTAAAAAGACTTTTAATGTTGCGGCGACTGTAAAGGTGCTAACATAGAGAAACAGTGATAAGTCTAGACACAAATTATGAAACTACTACAGCCCACAAAACTTAATTAAAAATTCTTACTAAACTTCGTTATATACAAACATAAGAAAAAAATATCGGAATGGCTGAATCGATTTGATTGACATCACATTGATAGACATATGCGAGCAATATCGATTTCATTTACGCTTATGTCGACGGGCTGCCGCCTCCCGAACTCCCCGCTCTAAACTGTTCCTTTTCGAACGATATAACGCCTTGCCGCTCAGGGTTATCTGGGCCCAAAATATGATTAAAATTAAACAAAGCATAGTTTCATTATTACTACTGAATGAAATCTTTTGTCGTAATACAGAACATTGTGCTATCTCGTTACACGGCTAATATTACTAGTGAAGCTCGCTTGCGAGCCAGAATTCGAGTGGTGAGAACAATCCCCCGAAGTCTGTTGTATAAAGCACACACAAACAAAGCCTACACACAGTACGCAGGTGCAGCATTATATAAACCGTGAGTGATGAGTCCTAGTTACGCCCGCCTCTTTTGAGAGCCAACGTATGCAGTAGACAAAACATCATACGAGTACAAAAACAATGAACTAACAATTTAATAATTCAATAAAACCCTAAATTGACCGTGAAAAGAACGTTAAAGAATTCAAACCGACACTTGAGAAACATCTCAATTTTCATACCAAGTATGAAGCAGAAGTGTGAAAAATATTTGCCACACAATATTTTTGACACTCGCAATCAGCTTGTTGGCCCAGAAAACCCAATATCTGACACTAAAACTAATAAGCACAGATTTAGGTGCATTTCCCACGACTTTGCACCAAATATGAAATTTGGCGCCAACTATAAGGTTATAGACTCCAGATTGGGAAGTAGTTGAAAAACTTGTTATATATCACTGGAAAGCCCTGGTAAAGCTACATGGAATAGGCCTATTAGTTTGCGGATACCTTGTGTACTTATTGTGAAAAGTCGCAAAAACTGGAGGGGTGCGCGAAAAATGGGCCAAAATGACGTCATTTTGCCCCATAACTTTTCCCACGGCAAAAAAAATAAAAAATCGGGCTCCCTAAATCGAATATTGCGGTTCGAATGAGCTATCTTGCATCAAAATCCGCCCAACCGTTATCGAGATCCAGGTGCGACAGACACACACAGACAGGACCTCCTCAACCCCCCTCCAAAGCCAAAATTGAAAATTCTAGTTCCACTCGCTCGCTTAATCCTCTGTAGCACCTCAATAAGAGATTGACACTTTTTTTATTTAGCAGGTGCGATTAAAAATCGTTTACAAAATTGCACAAACTTCTCCTGACAAACACGTGTTTTAAGCAACATTTGTCCAGCTGAATACAGGTCCGTAGCAAACATCAGTGAATTTCCAAGATTTCATCTCTAATACTCACAAATCGTTGCTTGATGTAGACTAGATATCAACGATGCTTGATGGCAGACCATGCAGGTACCAGTGCTGAATTTCAGCTTATTTCACATTTCACGGACCGGAATATTAAGCAGAGAAAACATTGTATTCGGACTAAATTTCACTCTTATTATCGATGAAGCTGTCGATTTGGCACAATACAATGTGACCTTTAAATGCAGGACAACTCCCGAAAGCTTTCAACGTAGCATCTAGTGACACAAAATTTGCTCTCCAAATTGAGGAGGGTGGTTGGTGGGGGCCCTGTCGAAAGCCGACTGCTCTCCCGGTTCGTGCTCTTGACTAAATTTTAGGCTTCACCGGTTCATCGCCTCTTGCCAATTTTTTTGTTTCCACTAGGTTTGAAGCACCCACTCATAAAATCTGACCAAAATTTGTGTTACAATTCCATCCTGAAACCACAATTTGCTTCAAAACCGCTTTTTCTCCCCATAAAAAGAATTTTGCAGTGTTTCTGACACAATTTTTAACCGTTTTTCTCTTCGAAAAATGCTCCCTGGCAAAATTGGGCGCGCCCCGGCTTGGAACCAGGGCGGTCCCGGTTCATGCCCCGGGCAAAATTTTCAGCGAGTGAAGAGCCAAGATTATAACAACGTAATTGTTTAGAAAATCGAAAAAGCATGATAATCAACCAAACATAATTAAAAAATACATTGTAACGGTCGATAATTATAACATTACGAGACGGCAACACAAACAGAGTTTCACACAGTGACAAAAAATACACTCAATTATTACAGTTAAGTAGTCTTTTCGTCAAGTTACCAAAATGTCATTTGAACAATAAATATAAGACAGTTTGTCAATAATAAACAATGAAAATGTTTCCAGCAATAGAAATTAGTGTTATATAATTATTATATTCTTCAAGTTTAAAGAGTATAACAAACCACAGGGGCGTAGTGGCCAACGAGACCATTCGTTCGTCGTAGAGGAAAACAGAAAAGTAAAGCCCACGTCTGGCCATTGGTCTGTGCAAAATGCATTTAACCTGGCTGTCCCCCGCGGTTTCTGACTACGTCCCTGGTACGCAATAAATTCAAACATATACAAAATGGCTGTGCTATATGTAACCTGCTATGTACGACACAATCAAAACCAAATGCCAAAAATTATACCATGTGTTCTGACAAAATTTTCGCAAATTTCACGTTGCAAAAAAATCTCCAATGCCGATCACTTTCGTATTTTTGAATTAGTCTCCACTCACAAACAAATTCAAATGTAACACTGGCCTCATAAACAAATCGATCCTATATGTAATCAGCGAAGAAAAGCTACTTTATTCAAATTCGACAAATTTTCGTTCGCAAAAAAATATCGGTGATCTTACGTGAATGTTCGCGACAAAAATAGCTTTATTTCAATCAGGAAGCAGTGTGTTCGCGAACACTTTTGGACTGAATTCCGATCGACAAAAGATATTCTGTAACAATTTTAATTAGAAATTACAAAACAGGATGGTTCGCACACAGTTGTGTTGCTCAAGAATCAGATCGTTGATTTCATATTCTATGACAAGTGCTTGCAGCATCGCTGTAAATTCGCGTTGTACACAATGTTTCCTGAAAATAAATAAATAAAAGATACAACAATGTACGCTTGGCACTAAGGAAAATGTTCAAGGTCCACAAAGATTGCAGGAATATGTTATGTAGCCAGACAGAGTACATGTTTAAGAATACATTGAGCACTGAGCGAACTGCGGTCATTTCCGTCTGGGACTGTTTATTTCGTCTGTAAGCCGGATTATGCCAAAAGTATTCACAAACTTAAACATAATTTTTGAAAGTACAATACTGTATATATACGCCCAATACCAACTGCCGCAAAAAACAACATCTTCACGTATCGCTATGTAATAATTGCAGTTACACTAGCCGCCACAAGATTATCACGCAGAAGCAAGGAACAATTCGTTTGCACCGCCTGCGTCGCAAATTTCAATATTGAACAAAGCCAAAAGTAATAAAAGGCACAACTAGACGACTATATTTTTGTGGCAAGGTAGCATAATAATGGTTTATGTTTCTTTTTATAAGCCAGTGGATTTGGTATGGCGGATTTTTCTCGAATTTAGTGAACTAAAGACCTGAAAAATGGGAAAATGTTGAGCTGAATTTGTAGTATATTAGAACATTCAGTGCTATAATTATTGTCATACAACACTCCAACGACAACTTTTGATAATAGTGAAATTTATGAGAGTGCAAAGATCATTGGAAACTCTACCGAAACTTAACAATCATAAGCAAGTAGTTGATTAAGACGCATTTCGTGGTTTTACTACGCTACTAATGTTATTTAGACAGCTATAGTGAGAAATAATGACAGTACACACTAGCTTAGTGAAAATGTATGCCCCGGCTGGGAATTATTAAAGCTTTCTACATTTTTGGACAAGGTTCTGACCACATTTTTATACACTGTACAGTGATGTATGTACTTTTATAATCAGGCAAAACAAAATTTTATCTCAACAAATTGCGCTGGATATATTGTCAAATATATAATATTAAACAAATATTGTCAACGGACTAGAAATTTATATTAATGAGCATATAAAATGATATATTTTTTATTGAAATTTCGTTAGCTTCAGATTACAACACTTCTAACTTAATCAACTTTTTCTTGACGTCATGACAGACATAAATGTGAGCGATTGAAAGGGGTCTGCCCTTGTATAAATGATCACATTGATTATGTAACGCGAGCCATGTATGAATCGAATCCTCTTTCTTACTTGTTCCATAATAATTGACGTGGATTCAACATCAGGTTTTACCAAATAGCATGGTTACTGGGTGCATATTAAGTGTAATCGCGCACTATTTAATGAGAGCTAAGATTATTATTACAACGTCAACATGCATACATGTGCTGGTAACCGGAATCCTCGACCTGCGTCCATACATGCGTCGCGGTATCGTAGTCGCAAGCAAAATAAGAGCAATCATTAAGGCACCGCCGGGTACAAAAACCATCACGTTTCGATAGAACCAATCCTTTTTCGGACACAGACGCGTACAAAACGGCTCCAGCGTTTGAACCGCTTGGATTGAGATGCCACCGGCCAGCTTGTCGCAAAAACTCATCGCACCAAATACAAATGCACTACTTTTCTAAAGAAACAAGCAATCAAATGAGGAATAAATTAGGGTACAACTAATGTGAAGCTCGGCATCTAAGCCTATATTTGTCTACAAGCATTCGGGTCCGCCATCAGCCAATTGCGTTTTATTATTTATTTGTCAAACAAGTCCCAGGTACTAATGACCTTTTCTCAATGGGGGTAAAACGGTTCCCAAACCACGAAATCACCCATGTTCGCGATTTTCCCATCCTCGTCAACCACACTCGAGCGCAATCTACCGTGTCCAACTAAATCCATTATTTATTAATGTCCTTAAAATCATGTTTTCTAAATAATAAATATTTTTATATAACTATTTCTAGAATACTAAAACGCTGTTTTATAGCCTCAAAATACTTGTACGACACCAAAAGTATAAGGAAATGCGGAAATATTTAGGATATACACCACAATTTGGTTCCTCCACCTTGCTGTTTCTCCAAAGCATGAACATGGGAGCCAAAAATCCTCCACCTTTCGGAAGACTGTGGACGGGTTAGCTCTATTATGATACCGTCGGGAGGTGAGTATTGAATTTTTTTAGTCGCAATCATATTGTCAAGTTTTGCTAATTTTTATGACTATATGCAGCTACTAGTTACGGTCAGAAATCAGTGCACAAAAAAACGATCGCAACAACGCTGGTTTTATAAATTTGTTCCGCATCGAACACAAAAAAATCGATCATAAATATAACAAAGTTTGTTTGGAAACGAACGTTCTATCAAATAATGATGTGACCGATGGCTCCAATTCTTTGAAGTTTTCAAAGCTGGTCTCTCATTAAATATTCACTGAAGTATAACAAGTCCTGAATTTGTGGTTTGTGACGATCGACCCGAACAAAAATTAATATGAATCAAAATTAGCTGAACTGAGTCTTTTGAAACAACTCTCGTCCTCAAAACAAAATGTTACCATTATAGACTAACGCAACGACTGACTATTTCCATAAAATCTTTAGCGATTGATGCTCGAGATAATTGCTTTTTATTTAATAATGTTCATTTTTGTGTACACAGTAAGCGATTCTTGGGCTTTGGCATTATTCATGACCATGTCGAAATCATAAAATAATTGATACGGAGTCCTGTCGGCGTTTTCACTTCAAACCTTAAGCCTGCCACCATTTTTGACTATGTCATTTCGTTAATCGATTCCTGCCAATTTTCGCTGGCATTATTACAATAAGGTCTTTTATTGAATTTTATGCACCACTAACGGTCGACAATAGTTGGAAATAATTTATCGGAAATATCTAAAAACCATCTTTGTGTTATATGGTAGACAATATGCTATATCGGTTGCATATGCGCTAAGTTCCTGCTCAAACGAACATGACTGATGATATTCGGCTCATTTTGCAAGCTAATGCTCAACATAGCTGTGTACGCATCTCTAAATTACATATTCAACACTCAGAATTCACCACCTTGGGAATGAGACTAAAAAGTTACTTATGGTAATCAAAATAGTAGGCTTGGGGGGGGGGGGGAAATACCGTCCAAACTCCATGACGTCGCTAGAAAAATAACAATACCAAACGTACTTTATGCGAACCGATCATGTCGCTAACCATCGACAACGAAGTAATAAGTAGAATCGCCGATGCCGAGCCGAGAAACGTGGCCACGCCGAATATTTGTTCGTCCAGATTATGGAACCACATCCAAGTACACGACGTGATTCCCAGCACACAACCCACGATATAAGTCACCTAAACTCGAAAATAAATTGGGAAACACGACAATAAACAACTACAGTCTCTTTCAGAAAAATATCAACCTGTTCCGAAAATCCAGCGCTATAATTATTTAGTGGTCATAAACTTTTTAAGGTCGTCCGGTCCGGAAAATATCTAATTTTGTTGACGCGACAAAAGTCCATACAAATATGCTGGCTTCTTCATTCGCTGCAAAGTTTGCCAAAGGGCATGAACCGGGGAGCCAAACTCGACCAGGGATCGAAGCTGGGAAGCCAAAAGGTGCAGGTATTTTCAAAACGCTAAAACGATTAATAAATAGCCTTAGAGACGGTGCAACAACGTCTTTATTGAGGCTAAAAGCAATTTTTCAACCATTTTTTGCTGAATTTAGTCAAATGATTAACTTCGGAAATTATTTTTGTAAAAAAAACTTTGTCAATTTTTGTATCATCTGAGGGTGTTTTTACCAGTGGGGAGCCAAAATTTTGCCGCAATATCCCAACCGGGGCTCCTGTAAATTCTCAATTCAAAGTTGTTCGCAGAGAATTAGAGCCGGCCTATATCGGTTCACAGCGTTGCTGAATGTGATAACAGAATTGTACTTGCGTGGTAATTTATATCCAATTTATTATAAGCACTATGGTATGGACCGCGAAAAGTACAATTTCAATAATATTATAACTTTCAATGAATTAGAGCCGGCCTATATCGGTTCACATCGTTGCTGAATGTGATAACAGAATTGTACTTGCGTGGTAATTTATATCCAATTTAGTATAAGCACTATGGTATGGACCGCGAAAAATACAATTTCAATAATATTATAACTTTCAATGAATTAGAGCCGGCCTATATCGGTTCACAGCGTTACTGAATGTGATAACAGAATTGTACTTGCGTGGTAATTTATAAAGCACTATGGTATGGACCGCGAAAAATACAATTTCAATAATATTATAACTTTCAATGAATTAGAGCCGGCCTATATCGGTTCACAGCGATGCTGAATGTGATAACAGAATTGTACTTCCGTGGTAATTTATATTCAATTTATTATAAGCACTATGGTATAGACCGCGAAAAATACAATTTCAATAATATTATAACTTTCAATGAAATTTGGAATTTCTAAATTTCCGATTCTACTATTTTCTTCTCGACATTAGAGGAAGCCGTGAGTTAATGTTGCGTTTAATATTATATCGCAGATGTATAATAGTAATTGCCCTTCTCGAACGTTGAACGCGACTCAGATAACTTAGTTTGAATCTCGAAACGGCGAATGTCCACCTTCGCTCCGCTTCCGATGCATGACTATACTAAAATACAAAAAAAATTCCAGAAATCACATTCTCCCGAAAGCCTAATAGTTATTTTGTAATAGTAATTGCCCTTCTCGAACGTTGAACGCGACTCAGATAACTTAGTTTGAATCTCGAAACGGCGAATGTCCACCCTCGCTCCGCTTCCGATGCATGACTATACTAAAATACTAAAAAAATTCCAGAAATCACATTCTCCCGAAAGCCTAATAGTTATTTTGCCGTTATGTGCTTTCAATAATTTTTAAGTAATTTGCTGTGCTTTCAGGTTTATAACTTTATACGCCCTAATCTGATTTACTGCAACATATTTGCAAAATCCCTTTGTAGCGGATTTACAGAAACGTAGAGACTGTAAAGCTAACCAATAATTTCTATCGTGCTATTTACTACACCGACTCAATGTACCAGCATTAATTGTAAAAAAACTCCAACAGAAAATAATCCGACGAATGTTTACTTGCGTACACTGAATGATCACTAAAGCAAAACATTCGAGTTTAAGCATGACTGTACGCATAGCAGTATCATTTTCTGTGAATGTTCAAATGCGTATTGCAATACAATACTAATCAAAACACTTCCCGGCGACCGTAGTACAGTTGTTAAATTTGTGCAACTGCTGCATTTTAGAATAAACATCAAAACAACCGAAAACCACATCCAAAAAACCTTACTCCTCAAATAAGTACATTGTACATGCGGGCGCCAGGATTTTGTTATAAGATGAGAGCCGGGATTGACCGTTATTGAAAGAGTCAATAGTCCACCGTTCCTCCGCCATGACCTCTAATATTTCCGATTTTAAACACCACAATTTTCCCAATTTTCAAGAGTTTTCTTAATTTTCCCAATTTTCACCAATTTTTGCTAAAATTTTCCTTTATTGATAAAGTCATGAGCTTGAGTCCTAGTGACCGCCTAGCCAATTGTTAAACGTTAGATCTGGCCCAGCGTCTGACCCCTAAGTAGTTTAGAGGCTTAAAAAACACTGGCGGGGTAGAGCATAAAAACCAGATTGTCGAAACTCTTACCTATATTACTATAATTGTTTCTCTCGATTTTCCGAAGGTTTGCTAAAATTTCCCCAATTTTGGGAAAATTGTGGCGATTTAAAAAGTTTTCGCGCACCTTCTCAGTGCGGCAAAGCCTATATATATAAAATAATACATAATGCTCGGACCTCCCTGAAGCCACATTTACTCCATCGAATGCTCCGCACCTCTGAGTATCAAAGGCCTGTGAGAAATCTTGGGAAATTTAGCAATATTTAGCTATTTTTACAAAATATTGGCACAAATTGGCATAATTTTGATTCTGTCCCATAGCTAAGGTGACAGGCCTCGCGCATCTACAACCCATAAGTGTCCGTGATGGAGGAGTTGGTGGGTTACTCCTAAATCTCGGACCCCTTCCCCCAATCCACATTTATCGTCCTTGAAGGCTGCGCATTTCGTCCCCGCCGCTCCGAAATTTTAGCGGAAATTGACAAAGATAATACTAAAATGGCAAAAATTGGTGTAGTGCTGGTAAAAATAGGAGAAATTATGACAAATTTACATATAATTAGCAAAATTTGGAAAGGGATGAATTTTGAGTTCCTAAAATTTCAGAAATCTAACCTCCACTTCAAGCCGATGGACCTTCGACACCACTAATAAGACCTGCTCGTTCGAAGTTCGCTCGATAAATTTAAAATTTTGTTAGAAATATGTTCTAGACGTGTCCGAAATTTTGACTAGCTTTGTTTAATTGCTGAAAAGCTGTTGGAAACGTGTTCGATCGTTGCGCGAGAATAAATTTTGTTCGATCTGTGTTTAATGTTCGGTCGTTCGAAAAGTGACACTCATTTCTGATTTCCGAATGAAATCATATAAAACACGATAATTAATACCTGACGATGAGCAAGAAATATATCTGAGCATTTGAAGGAAAATATCATTGAGACAATAAAGCTACTCGCGTATGTTACCAACGGAACAATTGCAATGTACTCCTGAAAAAGAAAAGGAACGTATAGCGGCAAGTTATTGAACACAAGGATAGGGCAAATGGGCGACGAATTGAAGGGTTCCTAAATTACTAGAACATCTGGCGTCAGCTATGGCTCATGGAGAACCCATGTCTGTACCGTATACATTGGCGCAACTACAATTAGAGTAAGAAAATCATACGTAATATTTATATGCTTAAATTAAATTTACACACAATATTTGTTTTGCTCAGTTTGATCAAAATTTTTTACTGTAACTTGTAATGGAAAAATGTAGGAAATCATAATGCTTCGAAATTTGATATCAAAATTTTTCAAGCTTTACTCATTTTCTTGACTGGCCAAGATGCCAGAGAAATGTTTGAGCAGCGTTACCGCAGTCAATTTCACAAAAAAATACTTTCAAATTTAGATCAAAGTTCCAACTCAAAATTTGAGCCAAATGGATTGAGATGTGAATATACCTTAAAATACCTCATTATAGATTGTCTATACATAATTTGTTGCTGGCAAAAATTTTCCAACCAGGGTAACAGTTATACTATAATGTCGAAAGAACTTCTAGCAGAATTTGGCTGAAACAGAAACTCAGTTGGAAATAAAGTACGCAAGGAATTTCCGATACAAATTCTATTGAAATATATAGTCGCGGCCAAAAATAAGTGCAATCGAAAACATTTGAAATAGCAATCGATTTGTATCTTTAATCTTTATGCATTTTTCAACTTACTTAACTTTCTGTAGTTGGAATATAATTATAGTCGTAAAGCAAAAAAAAGCCCGGACTAACCCGATTTTTAAGTTTAAAAATATTGTGGTCAAAATCAAAGTGAGGAGTGCTGGTATTTCGGGGACGCAGCGACATAAACCAGTGCAACCGGACCGCTGACTCTACGTTCTACAACTAGTGCCCAGCCATCGTGCACAAATTTCACTCATTGAAAGTGAATAAACTGCCCAGGCTTTTGAAATAGACGAAGATACCCCGTATTTAGATTAGCCATAGCGAGAACTTCAGCCACCATTTCACAAATCCATTTGCTAACCCGAGACCTTTGGGTCGCAATGAAAAATGCTGCAGTGGTGACAATGAAAACGTGATAATCCCCGTATTTAGACTAGCCACATCGAGAACTTCAGCCACCATTTCACGAATCCATTTGCTAACCCGAGACCTTTGGGTCGCAATGAAAAATGCTGCAGTGGTGACAATAAAAACGTGATAATCCCCGTATTTAGACTAACCACATCGAGAACTTCAGCCACCATTTCACAAATCCATTTGCTAACCGAGACCTTTGGGTCGCAATGAAAAACGCTGCAGTGGTGACAATAGAAACGTGATAATAACAAGTCATTTCGATCTCTAATTATCAAAGAACAGTGCTGGTGGCGCAGTAATTGACCATAATTTATTTTAATTTTATCCCTTGTGGAGTGTCTATTTTGAATAACAAGACTTAACCTGGGTCACCGATTTGGCTTCTCCTGCCATTCTTCGAAGTAATAACTGACTAAGAATTTACGACCCCTATCTGTGGGATCTCAGCGGACCCCCGGAGCCACAGTGGAGAGATATGTTCAGATTAAAAAGTTTTTTGACACCACTACTGATCCTTAAAAAGGACCACAATTTTACATGGCGGGTTAGACCTACCCAAGCTTGAAAATGGGGGAACTGGGAATGTCTGGTAGAGTTCCCCTCAGCTTTCTTGGGGGTAAAACCGTACCCCCCCCAGATCAATTGGGTGTTTTAATAATTGCATTCTTTCGTGTTTTTCAAGCATTTACAACATTCTTATCGTTGGTTATATTATTTACCGACTAAAAATTCGGATCTATTAAAGTGATCAGAATTGTTGCCATCTCAAAACATCTGAAGTATGCAGATGGGGGTGTTAACCTGGGGAAAGCAAAAAATTTACTTGGGATCACGACTTGGGCGAATCCGCCGAAATATTTGGGGCAGCTCTTCACCGTTGACGAGGCCAGACTACTAGCAACACTGCGTTTATTTGTCCATAGTGCTCATTGCCTTCCAAAAAAATTGGGTTCCGATCCCATGGGCTTGAACATTACGCCATACAATGGTAAGGGCTCCTGTTGTCAGGCTTGCTGAAAGCATTGTGCAACTTTACACTGTCTAGATCCCTCGAATCAAGGTGTGGCACTATTGTTGAATTATGTTGCGCGATCATTATTGCCTATATCACGCCACTTAGGCAGAGTGTGTCCCAACTTCAGAGACAGTATTCGTTGTGCAGGACAAAATATTCGTGTGTAAAATTGGGCCAACCTTTCCCAAAAAATGTTATTACTGTCGTTTGTGTAATTATTTGCTTTATTCCGCAAGTGTTAGTCAATCACAGCTTTGACGACACGGTTTATTCGATTCAACAAATTTGTAAACATTAAATTAAATTAAAACTATACTGCTAACCTTTTCCAAGCGTTGTGTTTCGAGAACGTAGAGCGGAAGATAGACTTGACTAATGTTGATAAATAGCCGCGTGCACACGTATAGTGTTGCCATCTAAAAGCACACAAATCTAACTTGAAACCACTGTGACCAAACTGGGTTTAGTTCCGTTCCTTTTTTCATTCAGGAATTAAATACTCGCTGGTTGTCTGGCTTCTCCAAACCTGAAAGGGGATTGTTAACTTCGATTTTTAACCCCAAATATGGACATTTTTGAAAATTGTCCCCATTTCAAGGGGATCACGACCTGGGCGAATCCGCCCAAATATTTGGAGCAGCTCTTCACCACTCCTCGTTTTTGATCCCACCCTTTCCGAAGTGTGGGCCCCTTTTCGTGTCCCTCGGTCCGCGAGGATCCGTGAACAAGCCAGGTTCTTGTCTTCAAAAAGCCAACGTTCCAACAGAGTTGCAATAAAAAGGCTTTTTCCTGTCATCGACTTCAATTGGGTAATTACGTGATGATACTAGTATAAGTGCTACTTTTGCCAAAACACTTAATCCTGTTTTCGTAATTTTTACCCGGAAATATTTTACTGCAAACATTTGAATGTCTATCGACGGAACATGCAGTCATCATAATTGTTTTCCATTTTTTGAAGCCTAAGAGCCCTGAATAAGGCGGTACCGATCAAACAAAAAACAGCATTCGATCCGTACCAATCCATTGCAACACATACGCTAATAACAATTTGCTGATCAAAAGTTGTTCTTGGTATAATATAAACTGTACTCGCCAAAAATGACTGTCGCTTTTCGGGCGAACTTCCTCAAGATGGTGGGGACATTATAACGTGAATCCCGCATTAGTCTGTCAGTGGACGCAGAAATAGTCGGTAACAAAGATTTGTTACTGCTTTTCTGGTCTACATTTGATACTGCTGTGACACAGTTTTTGTTAAGAAAATAATAATTCCGAGCTGTGCCGTAATATTTTCAAGTATCATTCTATATGCTTTCAGATAAGGATATCGGGATTGCTTAATATTGCTATCAGGCTACCAGAATAATCACAACAGTGGGTGTTCTACGAAAGATTATTGAACCAAGTATTTAGCATAATATATCAAGCAATAATATAGATTTATTTAATATATAATTAGTTTTCTTAAGTTTAATATAAACACAATGAAGATACATGTTAAAAATATAATATTTTTATTAGCGAATTTTAGCTACAGGTCCTCGGCAAAATCATACTTTTGGTCACCGTTTACCTATATTCCGGCCGATAATCAGGAGATCCACGTCTGGAATCAATATCCGCCATACTCATTCGAACAAGAAACAACTAAAGGCCAAAACCTAGGTGGTGAAGATGCGGTTCTCCAAAAACAGTTGCAAAACCCCCATTCTTCAATTGCACAAAAGGGATTCGAGAATTTTGTTTTAAATATTCTGAATTCTGCGAAAAGCAATTCTCGGGATATGGCACGTTTTGCCGACGAAACCACGTCATTATATCCGTCGTCAAGCTTGAAAAGCGGTGGTACGCCGTATATTTGGGATCCAAGCCCATGGTTTCTTGTTGAGAGCCTCAATCCCGACGCCTCGCAAGATGATAACACGGTACTAACCGATCATATCGCGGATCCAAAACCTGAAACCGAATCCGACCACAACGCTGATGCGAATCATTCAGATCCCGCAGCAAACGACGCTTCGAATGGTAACTCCCCAAACGACGATGACGAACAGTTTCCGATTAATAACCAGCTATGGAATCCTATATCTTGGTTTAATCCAAAGTTAGGCCAGTTTCGATCACGCAAACGCAAAATGCCGAAGCGCGGTGTCCAAATCATCAATAACCTTGCTGAAATATAACGCTTCATGTCACCACAAAGTGTTCCAGGACTTCCGCTATCGTCACGATAACTGGAACTATTGGTTCCTAAAAGTCTACCCACCGATGTAACGCTGTAGCCAGATTTTGAAACAGAATCGCGGCGATCGTTTGAGAACGAGGAAACAGATTTACAATAAAATTGCTAACTGGCGATATACGATCGGTAGTCGCCAGCCACTTTTTGACTCAACATTGCCAAAATCGCCGCAGTGACAACTGCATTATTGCGCTATGAATCTTGGTACTGTCGCGAGAATAAAACAAACTCTTCATTCGGGCACTAATGAAAGCTCAGTTCCGAAAAAATTAACATATTTTTGAAAATAAATGCGTTCTGCTCAGCATCAAATATCCTTCTCCACTAGGTTCAATTCTGGTCGACGTGTCATTTCCGTGATAGATTATAGTGAAATATTATGACTTTAGAGTAAAAATTCAGATTCCAATATTTAGACTAAACTAAATAATGTATAAGCAAAACGAGATGACAAATTTCCTAAACTGGCAAACAGTGTAATGTTAATTTTTCGGTGAACCAGGTGACGTCCATATTTTGTAAGGTTAAAGTTTTTGCCAGAAACTTTGTGCCTCAAAGAAATAGTTGTCAGGTGTTTTACATTTTTTACAGGAAGGGTGGTAATGAGCATAACGTTGCCGTCTATATGATTAGTTCAGGGTCATCGTGTCCGGTAAATACTGTCTTCCCTCACATCGCTAACCTTTGACATAGTTTGTTGTCTGAAGAAAGGCTAGTCAAGTTATTTACACTTGAATTGCAGAACAAAATGTCGTTCAAATTCTCCGTGAACTCATTTCGTGTTTTCGATTAGAATTACTATATTTATAGGCTTATCTCCAGAAAAACAGTAGTACCGTGATTAAATTTTTATTTGGTTTATTTAATGTAGAACCAGCTCCTTCCAAGCTCAGTCAGATATTTGCCAATAGCAACCCAATTCGCGAAAAGTACTGCTCGGATATTTGCAAGGTGAGCGAACAACTGAACACGTACAATCATCGATGTCCATTGCGCTGTGTGAACGCAGTGTTTGGCTTAGTATCTATCTAAAACGTATTTAAAACTTAGCTGTCGTAAGGAGCGTACTGTTAATACGATTTAAACACAGCAAGATCCAGAAGACTCAGATAATTCTGTGACTTGGCTCAATCCCTCAGTCGAACTAATCTATTCTATTACCCGGGGTGTTTTTGAAATATAATATTAATATTTTAAGGGTCGGAGGTTATATGATGACGGCATTGACCGAAACGAACCAGGATTAACCTGTTATTCGTCGACATAAGGCCAGTGAGTGGTTGTGCCAAACCTTGATATGTGTCCACAAGAAACGGGCTGCAGATTTTAATTTCCTTTATCTTCCGCTTTTGCCAGATTCCATAGTGTATTTACACATTTTCAGAATTTACCCCTAAATAGTTCATATGAACCTTGGTATATACCTAAAAATCAAAAGGCTTAAGCCTATTTATACCCGAATTTACTCCGGGTTTGATCTTGGAATTTGGCCTCAGACATGACTGAGTATAATCACTTTTGATTCTTCGTCGTGATACCCTCTTTGGTATAACTCATAGTTATATAGCTATTTCAGTTTAATCGTTTGTAGACCACAAAAACTGCTGTTGACCCATTTGTACCATTCTGCAAACTTGTAATGAGACATGATTTCACAGAGAAACATGTTATGATGGCAGTGATTCATCTAAGCTTTCAGAGCAATATGTGCTCAAGGAAATGAATCTCAGAGCCCCAAAATTAAGAATTGAACTAGCATCGTTTATAGCTCGTTCATAAATGATTGAGATCAGTTGAAGGGACCGACCCACAGCCAAGTAACGAGTGACAGTAACTAGATCAGGGTTTTTTGGGCTGTTCACAACATTTTCTGCGTTCCCATCTCACCTTTGCGGGCAGCGATAGTTTTTGTCAGAATTTGTTTCGAAGTTTGTACTCAAATAGCCTTAGCAGAGTTTAAATGGGTTTTTGAGTTAACTATTTCAGACTGTGTTATATTAGAATTTTGTTCGACTATTTGTATTTCACTGAATTATTTATGTTTCGTGTCCGTGTCGTTATAATAGAATGTGCTGTGAATTGCAAATATAGCTAATAAAACAATAATGTCAAAGTTTTGAAACCCAACACAGGATGCAAGGCTGAACCATTGAGTCGGTAAGTATGATGTTACCAGAAATGTCAACAGAAATTAATTGTCGTTTTCTAGAAAATAATTTATTGATAAACCTATAAAAACTGTGGTTTTAAAACGTAGGTTTCCAACCTGTACTCCTAATAGTATGGACTCGGCATAAGGAAAACCTATCATCGCCTTCGAGACAGAGTCATTGAATTTACGCTTTGTGCATTTTCCTGATATGTTCTTGTCGTAGTTTTATGAAATACCTGAAACTAACACAGTAGCTGTGAACAAACAAATTCATTACTTCTATAACATTGCGTTTCCAAACTTATGATCTTTATGATATATAACCAGCGTTTTCGGCGGTTTACCTGGAGTTGTGTCGGTAAACCGCCTAAAAGCCAGTTTACAATGACTTTGCTGCCGACATAGGAATAGCGTAATTTTTCTTTATTCAGAGCTAACTTTGAAAAAGAACTTGAAAACCCCACCAACTGACTCTAAGAAAACAGGTGTTAAAGGAATGCTCTAGTGGACAAAATTTCCATTAAGTTAAGACAAATGTATATAAAAAGAAGGGATTTTATTAAGTTATACATAAGATATAAATAGTAGTTGCATTTAAACGTACAAAAGATATATATATTCTTAAAATCAACTCTGCCCACTATTCTCTATATATAAAATTATTCCGATGCGACATCCGGTACCCATACTGCTTGCAGTAGCGGATCACCAGGAATGGGACACACTCCCAACATAGGTCACTTGTCAGCCACACCTATGCTATTTTTATTCAAGTTGAGATCCGGGGGACCGAATTTTAGACCAAACTCAAGTCGAATTTTGTCGTCCACAACATAGTGTAAAGTGAAGTAGTCGAAGTTTTCGCAAATATAGCTGACATGAAATTTTACTTCTGGGGCATTAATATCTTACCATGAACCGCTTTAGCAACTGAATAAGAAACCGAGAAAAATACTGTTTGTAGGCAAAACGCTTCCATATTGTGATGATTTGTGGTATTAGGTTTACATTTTACAATGTGTATACCTCTAAGCTGCATACTATTTAAGCATTCCCGACATATGCGTCGTTTACGTTATAATGGATCCCCATATGAAAGTTTTGTCCCCCAATATTCTAAATCATACCATCGAGTGGTATATAGCACATGCCTACACTATATAATAAATCAAACGGTGTGTGAGACCCCATTAACTTAATTATAGTGTCTGCATCTGCCTATTGTTTTTTAAAAACGGTATCAAGGACACCAGACATAAACGCGTTGCATAAAGGGTGTAAATAACAGCATGGTGTAACTAAACTCTACATATGGTTTAATAAATTCTATGATGTAGGCTACACCATGCCATTAACGACAGTACACCATCTGTGTATACTATCTTAAAATGCCACCGTAAACACTATGGAGTCCAACACACCATATAATAGATGATGGCAGAGACACACAGGGCGACTCCACATATGGGTGTTTTGTAACGTAAACGTTGCAATAGTCCGAACTACGAAAAGGATAGTTAAAAACAATAATTTGAACCAGAATTTCGGACATATATCATTGTTTATAATTTAATGGCTAGTTGATTAGATTTGGTTCAGGTTGTCATTGTACCGATTATATAAATAGAATGGCTCTAAACCCAACGCTCACAGCATCTAGTTTTCCATAAAAGTGACAATATTTATAACAGCGTCGAAAAAGCTAAATAATATGCAAGCCAAACGTGTTGTTCGCTGAGTCTTGAGCACTTCACAGGTTCACCATTGTTGGTTCATTAAAGCGTGCTGCTATTATTTTGCTTTAAAATATTTTGCAATTTTTACAATCTCAATGCCGATTAAATGTATCGGAAAACATACTGAGAAAATTGAACAACTTAGCTTAATAGAATAAGATGATTATACAAATTTTAAGCTCAAACGATATATCCAAGCATAAAGCACATCAAATGTTTATGGTCAAACAGTGCCACGACCGAATGCCCAAACGCGTAATGGTATTTCTTCTAAAATGGTGAATATAATATATATTGATAATAACGAAATTCAGAACCGATAAACGATCTAATTCATTCTCAATATCATTGTCAGTCATAGTCCGGCTGCTAAAATTCCAACAAATTTTATCTATTGGGTTTGCATTCCCTTTAGGGCACCACCATACCTCAATTAATTCGCTCCCCGCTGTTGCAACGGTTTAAAGTGTCTGACAGAAGTGCTATAATTACGAAACTGCTCAATGACTGTGTCACTAAAATCTGACATTTGTCTTCCGATTGCGAATGCACCTTCAAATCATAAGTTTCACATCGGCTATTTATGGGAAACTGCTAACTCTATCATAAAATTTCTACAATTCTAGCTTGCACGTAGTAAATTTGATAATATGGTACAAGTCAAACATATATTTCATACGTCCAACCCAAAGGATGTACCTTGATATGTGTTCACTAGGGCCTCATTTTGGCACAGCCCACGGTAACATTTTGCGAGCCCCGTCAGGTCCTGTTAATTTGTTAGCTAATGGCTGTTTAGCCGAGCTGTGCTCCAAATTTGTCAAAAGGGTAGGCCTAGACTATATATAATTGCTAAGATAACAAGGACGTTATATAACAACTCGCCGCATAATGTGAAATTGGCTTTGGCAAATCGACAATAAAACATTTAACGTCAAAAGTCCGGGTGTACGGACAGTTTGAGAAATTTTCGAAAGTCTTATCGCGTAATGTAGTGCACAAATATACTTCGAAACAATAGTACAAACGTGCAGGCCTAGTTAGGCTGTGCACTTTGCTTTACAAGGGCCGAGATCGGCTATGCCAAAACGGGACTAGCCGGATTTGATTGTGTGGCAGAATCCGACCATAGGTGCATACATCTTAAGGTAAATGATGCAATATATGCGTTAGCATACGGCAAATATATCTGGATATATAAACATATCATCATGTGTATGTATGTAAGTGTTAATGCATATACAGATTATGTAATTAATATATTATATTCCTAAATACCGTTGGTCCTTTAGTACACTAAATGCTAGAAAATGTACAATTTTTGTATCAAATCCACTGCTTTAAGGAAAAACGGAAAATCCCAATGTATACAGAATTTTTCAGCAAAGATATAGTGCCTCAATTTGGGTATCTTACTGCAGTTGGCTACGTCCTAACTAAACTTGCAATGCCGAGGGTCCAAACAAATATTTAATTGTTATCTGAATTATATCTTGTATCGGTTAACTTATTAGCAAATTAATTACATAGCTAGGTAGCACTATCACGGATTGGCGTTTGTTTCTTGTTTTTTTTCACAAAACAGATCAAATTTTAGGCTAAATTAAGAATTCTCCAACCAAAACGTTCAGAATTTATTTATAATACCAGAAAAATAAATCCTCAGACGTCTGAATGTACCAACTGATAATCCGCTATAAAATCTTTTTGAGATAGTTATGGTTCTCTGTCTCGTTCCGTGTCAAGAACTCGCTGAGTTGCTTAGGCTTGTTCTTCTTCTTCGAGAACGCCAAACAGATGATTTCCGATGGCTTTTCGCTCGGTTGAGTAGAAATATTGATGCCAAAGCTCCTTGTATTTGTCGAACGGGACTTCTTTGATTGGTTTGCCTTGTTTATCCTTAAATTTGGTATTGAACAATGAACGAAAAACCTTGCACCGGTGTCGGAATGTAATCATTCCTTCCCTGAACAACCCCAAATTGACTGCTTATAATTTGAGATGCCATTATAGTTTGAGTATAGAGAAAATGTCGGCTGAATGGGTTTTAGCAAAGGCGCGTAAAATACCCACGGTCTTGGGTTCGATTCCACACTTTCGTGTCCTGAACGATCGTGTTAGCATTAAAGGTACGAGAACACCAGCGTATAAAGACTCCGCTGCGTGACGTGTACACATGCCGAAAAGTTATTGCAAATATTGGTTGCTAAAATATTCTAAAAGGTGTGTCTTAGAGTAGCTCCGCGTCAGTGCACGACAGCTAATTTCTGAAAGATGTAGCTCTCCGTCAGTGTGCCGCAGCTAATTTTCGAAAGACGTAGCTCTGCGTCAGTATACCGCAGCTAATTTCTAAAAGACGCAGCTCTGCCTCAGTGCACCACAGCTAATATCTGAAAGATGTAGCTCTGCGTCAGTGTACATCATCTAATTTCTGAAAGACGTAGCTCTCCGACAGTGTATCGCCGCTAATTTTCAAAAGACGTAGCTCTGCGTCAGTGTATTGCAGCTAATTTCTGAAAGATGTAGCTTTCCGTCAGTTTACATCATCTAATTTCTGAAAGACTTTGCTCTCCGTCAGTGTATCGCCGCTAATTTTCAAAAGACGTAGCTCTGCCTCAGTTGATTTAAACGAGCGGTCAATTATGCAGACTGTCGCCCTAAGTACGCAATAGGCTACAGTTTAGTTAAGACGCGAAGCACGTTTCCAACATCTACCCCTGAAAACCGGGAAAAGGGGATCGTTCGGGTTCTCATGGGCCCCAAAAAATTACGTTACTTATTGTTACTTGATAACCGATTCAGATATCTGAATGAAATAAGGCTCATTTTGTAAAGCTAATAATCCTCTATAAAACCGTATCTAATGCATTTTATTCTCATAGGATGTAGGATTTAGGACAAAACAGGATCTAAAATTGGCCCTTGAGACCAAAGTACACGAAAACGTTAATATCTTTGCAACCGCTCGAACTATGCTACATCCTTAGCATGAGACCTTGGGTGTCTACAATTTTGGGGTCATACGTTCAACCTCAAGCCTGCTATACGGTGATTTATGCTTCTATAGTTCTGCTTGTCAATATTTGTGAACCTGAATAGTCTCGACTTTGACATATAAACTCATCATTTATCAGCTCTCATCAATAAAATAAACGACATGGCAACGACTTCAATCACCCTTTCTTAGTGCCACAATGATTTTATATGTTAGGGGCAACATTTCTTCGGTTGCAACAAAAAACGATTCAAAAATTTAAAAGTTAAGGTGCCGATGGGAGTTGAATCAGTACCTTCTGTGCTGGTGCAATGCAATAGCGCCATAGACCACCCGACAACGTTATAACAAACGTATATATCCTACATTGCACAGAAAGATAGCTCCCCAGTTTCGCTGTTAGAGCCAACAAAACCGTAACAATACCGCTACACTTTCGTAAAAGACGACTTCCACACACTTTATATTTTAACCCATGCGTGTTTCTAGTTTATTCAGCCACTGAAAAAATCATTAAGATTGCTGCAGTGGATCTTTAGTTTACTCATTTGTTACGCAGCAGCAGAGGAGCCATTTATGGTTGCCATTATCTAGGGTACACTCGAAGGTAATAAAAGTCTTTGGTCTCATTTTGTAGAGTAATTTATTCTCTATGTACTCGCACATTGTAAGGGTATTATCTTCTGAATTACTCAAGCAACCTGTCTGATATTCGGTGGCTTATATAGCTGTGTACGTCTCTCTAAATTAGATATTCGACATTCAGAATTCACTATCTTGGCGATAACACATGATACTAGTCAATGTATACCGTGTCATATTTTTTACTCTTACATATAGTTACATCTGTGAGCACTGAGTAGCTACACAGAGCAGGCACCGCGGTGAGTATAGGCGACAAATTATTGATTGTTGACAGTGAACAATCTCGAAAAAGTCAATGCCACGATTGTAGTCAACCGTATTTTCAAGGTCTTGAAAAACATTCAAAAAACATTCCGAAAACGATGTTATCTGGGTCGTAAACTATGATTTACACAAAATATACAAACATTACGTCTCGCAATTCAGGAACGATAAAAACATTTTAAAGAACTTACTACAGCGAATTTTTGAAATGCGGCATGCGCGGCGCCGTAATCATGGCCATATACGATCATTCCGTCGGTGTATTCGGCCAAATCCAATTTGTTGTCTCCTAAAACTTCATACAAACAGGGGTTTCGCTATCTAATGTAGGGGAGGGGTGGTGAATTACATTCATTTTGCTATAATCCCATCAGTTAATTTTTGGCACGTTTGTTTTCCGCAAAAAGTGAAGGAACAACATTATTCAAAACGCCCAGCGTGCCAAGGTTGACCTGAGCCCAAAGTTCCATAAAAATCAATACAATCATTTAAACAGCTTCTTCTTCAACGTTAAAATTTTATTGTATGTAGTCTGGTAAATGTGAAACGTAATCAGAGACCACAAACATGAAACCGCATAGAAAATATTACAAGGAATGATCTTTAGGTCTTCTGAATTTAAACAAAATTTATCTGCGTTTCTGACTAAAATCCCAAATGAAAAATGAATAACGCAAGTTATACAGTTAAACCCGTCGGCTAAAATATCTGAACGCACGATTGCCCACAGTTTAGCTATATTACACGTCAGTTGCATCATAACTAGCCGTGCGTTCAAGGATTCGATCCAAGGCCTGTGTTGTATTTTACAGGCGCAAATTCATGCTATCGCACTCGTTTGAACTCGTCACAATTGATTGTGTGTACAATTCTTTGAACCCACGTTGGCTATGCTACAACACTATATTACCTATTAACAGTTGGGCTGCCTAAAATTTTCGTATTTTATGAAAAAAATGAGTTAAAATTATTGTATTATAGTTAGAAGCAGATTAAAAAATTTAAAATTTCGGGAGAAAATTAGAAATTTTATCTAGAAGCGTTCCTAAAATAAAAAACATTGCTATAGATACGCTATGTTGATCATAAAATTGTCTGCGAAACTGAAACTTAGACCTTCTCTGAAAGGACCGACACACAGATCCAGCAGCAAACTATCTGGTTTCCCAGTCCCATGTCTGTTTTTAACTCTAAGGCTTAGTGGCGATAATGAACCACCGCTATAATCTGAACCATGAGGAATTTTTTTCTCTGGCTGTAAAGACTACTAAAACACAAGTGAAAAATTCAGTGCGAGTAATGTAGCAAACCTTTCGCAACTATATATATATTGACATGATCATATTTAATCGTTCGGTTTACCCAGGTGGTAATTACAAACATGAATTCTGGGGTCTTATTTATCATTTGGTCTACAATTTGAAATTGCTCTGCCTGTTTAGCCAATTATAATAGTTTCCATGATGCCAATATTTCATATTTTTCCATCAACAATAACTTAACACGTTTATTGCTTAAGCTTGTGGTTGCACATTTAAACTGATAATCTTTATTGAACTGTACACACATTTATATACAAGACAAGCATGTGTTGCATCATGCATGGGCGTTTGTTGACGTGTACACGTGTACACGATTGCAACAGTTTGCATCATCATCAACGTGTCACTCTTCTGTGCAGCTAGCTGGAAGCGTCGCGTAGGGACAACGGATAGTCCCTACAAGCTTATTCTTATTTCGGGAAACATTTGATAGCCTTATAAATGCGCTAATATTCATTTGACTACCTACCCTGTTACTTGGAGCTGAAAGAGATAGACTAATATCGATGGTTCACAGAGATCCGACTGTCGAGAATTTTCAAATCTCGAAACTTGGCGGTGACGTTTTGAACACCGGTAGATAGAGGGAAGCGACCTCTGATATAAAATTTTTGTCGACTTCATCTAGGAGTTCCACTGCTTAGCACCAAGTACTGAGATTAGGCTTAGACTTGTTCTGCAGTACGTTAACGATGCCCACAAATGCCCACTCGTATTATATGAGCGGGGAACAAAACCGCGAGCCAATGAAGTGGTCGCGGTGCCTGCCCCCTTCGCCTCACTGTCAACTCAGGCAGCTTGGTGTACTTGATCATTTCGTTTAAATTTTAGGCCGACGTCTCAGGGCGTAGCCGGGGTCGGCTGAGGTCAGTCATCTTAGTGGCGCAAACGCTCTTCGCGGGAAGGTCATTCATGAGATGGTTCCGAAAAAAGTTGACGACCACCCCCACACCCGACGGACTTTTCGCTTATTTTACCCCAATTTTTGCCAATACTCACCCAATGTTTGCATAACTTTCCGCGCGCCTCCAGCATGCGGCGCGGAGCGAACTGCGGAGGAGGCGCGGTGCACCACGGGAGGGAGTAATGCGGCTCATCAGGGAGAATGGGTATATCGGGCACCAGGGGATAGGGTGATAACCTCAGGAGTAGACCAAAGCTTCAGTGGGGTGGAGGGCGGGTAGGCCCCTGGTCACTGCTTCGACACGTATGACCTATAGGCAGCATGATATAACTGATGCTATCCCAATAGCCCTTAAATATGGCAATGGTGTCCAAATACATTTATAGTTTGGCCTAAAATCGTTGCAAATTTCATTAAAATTTTAAACTTGATGAGTTATAAGTTATTTTGTGGTTTATATACCCGTATTGCATGCATGACATTATAGCGGACATATGAACTGTTTGACTTAGTAGTTTGGAATAATTTTCCCACGAAATAAGACAGGGTGGATACATTTATCCTGGCTATATCAGACTAAAACCCATTTGGTTTACAGTGCGATTTGTATTAGTTGAATGCGTATTGACCAGTCGAACTAAATTTTTATCGTTTAAACTGTTTAGACGAAAAAAGCAATGTTCCGAAACCCAATGCTTCTTTGCGGCGCATCCAGTTAAGTCGCTATACCCTCTGTCTCACTTGGTAGCAATTGTACCATATTATAACATATGTTTCCTGAAAATTTTCTAAATATTATATATACTCTTTTTAAAATCAAACAATGTTACCCGAATACATAGCGATCAGTGCCAACTGCACGTAGTAGCAGTATTTAAAAGTTGTTAGGTTTTAGAGTTACACTGACATACGCCCAAGTTATTTATATAGTCAGTAAAACTAACATTAGCCTTTAAAAACTCCAACTAATCTAGTTTTAAAAACATCGGCTTAACCGATATAAGTTTTAAGCTGAGAGATTAAAAGTAATCCGATAATTAAGTTATTTTGTTTTTCAAAGTTTACATTTTCAAAAGGTATCCATTGTGCGTTATGGTGAGACTAAAATTATCAATAAACCCGTAGATTTAATAGTTTAGCGAGGGTTCTGTAATGTACGAACGGAGATTGCTCCGTTTCGGATCTTTTACCAAATCACTACGCAAATATATATTTACCGGTATTTATAGATATAGCGTTTTTTGCAAAACTCTAAAAAGTCGATTAAGCCCGGTAGATAGCAGCCAGCTTATCAACTTAACTGCGCGTTCTCGTCAAAGCACAAAAATTATCATCATACATGCTCACTGTCCGGGGCTCTCCAGGGGCAGGGTAGTGCTTCGCGGGGTCCCCACGGCGATGAACCGGCCTGCGGAGGGTGGTCTTTAGGTGGGATACGTGTTCGAAAATTTAGGAAATTTTCTGGAACTAAATTTTTTTTTTAAAATTTTTGCCAATTCTTTCATTTTATGGCTTTTTTCACTCTTTTTGTCAACTTTTGACAAAATATCCGGCGCGCCTACGGGGTAAGGGCGGGAGCGCGGTGATTGCGGAGCTTCAGGGAGAGTCAGGCTGTATTCTAGAGGATAGGCGTCGCCCCAAGGGGTCCGAGCCTCAGGGGAATAATCCCCATCTTCCCTGAATGAAAATGTCCCTGTTACGTAAGCAAAAGCATTTGATAGTTTATTTGTACCTGAAACGTCAAACAGCTTAAAAATGTACGTCATATAATCCAAAAACCACTTCGGCTCCTTCTGGGGACTTCCACTCTTCAGTAGATCGATCCATTCGTCAAGTGAAATTTTCTCATCCTAAAATTATAAAATGAATAAATAAATTTAATAAATAAGCCAATTAATAAATTAACTAATCAGTAATTATATAATTTATATAATAATATTTAATTAATATTATATAAATAATATACACTAAACTGTACATTGAATATCTTATATTTTTCATAAAATAAGCTAATAATTAATTCGTAAAAAATTAATTAGTAGGAAGGTAATTAAATAAACCAAAGCCACAAAATTATTCAAAAATGGGTTGCTGTGTCGTTTTGCCAGTTCTTTGCTTACAATGCATGCTCAAGGACCGATGTTCCACGGTGGGAGTCCAATTAGGGGTCCTCCTTCGGCTTCGCAGGGGTCATCGCTCTGGGTGGGGAGAAGGGGAAGCCGCTAATTTTGTAATCTGTGACTGCGACGTCCGCTGCGCCGCCAGGCAGGGCCGGGTGTGGATGGATGGTTGGAGCACCTATCAGGAGAAGCGGTCTATTTCCGCTGGGCTTAACCCCCTGCCCTTATGTGAGCAAGCATGTTCTCTTATATACCTCATCATTGGTTACGACAATCTCCAACTACCGCATTGCAAAGTAGAGCGAAAAAACAGTAAAAATATAAATAAACCTATATATATAAACTTCAAATATTTATTAAGCAAAGAAATGATATTATAAAATTATATATCATGATTTTTTTAATTTTAAAAACTGAAAATAATTTACATGATTACAGATTGCAAGATCACCTGACCCTACAGTTCCACGGTGCCTCATTGTTGATCACATACCGCCACCAATCCTCATTTGCCGCAATTCAGATGTGTGCCAAACGATAAACCCGAAGATAATTCTGTACCGCACTATCGTTTCGAAGGTATGATATATATTCGGAGGTCTGTCCTTAAAACGTCATTGCCGACTGCACGAATACAGCTCTCCGATATGCCGCGCCGAAGCCAAAATTATCGAATAGGGTGCGATGAATGGATGCATATATCATAAAGAAAGCAGAAAGACTCCGCCAACCCACAGCACAAACTCGAGGAATTCTTAAAAACAGCTTGGATTACAAACATCAATGGTATACATGCTCATAGAGGGGACATAAGGATTGTCTTCCGGAAGTTCGACCCCGTCGGGACGTTGCCGACCTACTCTGGAAGAAACCCTGATCCCTGAGGGTCCGTGCACCCGACTCCTACCCAAGGGGCGCTGCTAATTTTGGCAGCAAAATGAAAAGTGACTCTAAAAATATAGATAGAATTGGCAAAAATGGGTCTACGACGGGGCTAGGGGAACGTCGGTCGTCCACTTTTTATCACCACCCTAACAACCTCCCCCAACCCTCGTCGCACCCTTTATCACCTCCCTAGCAACGACCTCATCCATTGGTCGTACCCGCTAACCCCTGGGAATTATTCGGAGCTCGCCCGTATACGATCATGGAGTTCAACGAAGATTAGCTTGAAGCACTTGCATGCGCGATGAGCCAAGTAGCTTATGTGCATGACCATCGCAAGCTTCACGGACTGATACAACTGGTTGCTGAACCACACATTCCAGTACGTGAGATAATCCGTAACACCACAGAGAAAAGCCTGATTTCCGAGACCGCGCAAGTCCACCGCTGGAAAAAGCAGTTTGATGAACTCTGGAACCGGAAATTGCCAGAAGAACCATTAACCGACTATGGTCTGAACATTTAGTGCCTCCACGAATGTGCCACCGCAGAGATGGAACTGGCTCACTGGGTCAAATGGGTCACTATTTTGTCTGGGTCACTGGGTCACTGTGTCAGTCGGTAAACTGGGTCACTGGGTTGTCCGTCTTGACCCAGTTGCGCCTATGCCATGAAGGGGTAACTTTTCTTGTTTCCCTTTATTTACACATTTTGCTTTACGATATAACATTACGCAGCGGTACGTACTAGTGCGGCGTTTACGTTATAAAGGACCCCTCATGTGAAAGTTCTGTTCCCCAATGGTGTAGACCACACTATCTAGCGGTATACGGTATATACCTACACTATATAATGCAACAGATGTACCAGACACCATCAACTTAATTATAGTGGCTAAATGTACCTATTGTGTATTACTCACGGTGTCAAGGACACCATCCACAAATACATTATATAAGGCGTGTAAATAACAACATGGTGTAGCTAACCTATATAAATTTTATGGTGTGGTCTACACCATAAGATTATAGACACTACCTAAGTATACTATTGAAAATACAATCACAAACACCATGGTGTCAATGACACCATATATATGATGGTGGCAGAGACATTCAGGGTGGACAAAACTTTCACATAGGGAGTCCTTTATAACGTGAACGCTGCGTAGTTCCCTTGGGTGGGCGCAGTTACGATGACAGATGCATTGCACAGCCGTACGCAGCAGTTCCGTTGGCTGAGCGCAGTCACGATAACGGACATAGCATTTAACACAGCCGTACGTATGTAGCCGTTTCCAGTTAGCAGATGCATGAACAGCACTACGTAGCAGTTCCCTTGACTGGGCGTTGTTACGATGGCAGATGTATTGCGCAGCCGTCCGTACCAGTTCTTTTGACTGGGCGCTATTACGATGGCAGATGCATTGCGCAGCCGTACGTAGCAGATCCCTTGACTGGGCGTTGTTACGATGGCAGATGTATTGCGCAGCCGTACTTCGCAGTTACTTTGTCTGGATGCTGTTATGATAGCAGATGCATAACCAGCTGCACGTAGCAGTTACCCTGACTGGTACAATAGCCGACATAGCGTTTAACGCAGCGTACGTAGCAGTTCCTTGACACGGTGCTGTTACGATAGCAGATGCATACCAAATCGTATGTAACGGTTCCCTTTACTGGGTGCAATCAGGATAGCAGATGCGTTACGTAGCAGTACATACTACTTCCTTCGGCTGGGCTCAGTTCCGATAGCTGACATGGTATTCTCGTGACTGGGCTGTGTAGTAGCCGACGTAAAATTACGCAGCCGTACACATCTAACACCGCATCGTTTCACCAAAAGTTATGCTTAATATCAATTATTTCGTTAATTTACATGTTCTAGTTACTGTTGCTGGCACTATTTCAATCAAACAGAATCGTTCTAAAAATTCCGAATTTAACACTTTTATGGCCAAGTTCCGCATATGTTTGTGTGGCTGGTAGGGCGTGGGCTGTGAGTGGATCAGCTCCTGGTGGTACAGCCTGGGCAGTGCTACATCGCTGGCAAATAATCCACACGTATGTGGAAGACATTTAGGATAGAATAATATAAAAACACACGTGGTGCTACTTGTTTTCAGAAAAATGGAAACTGCGTAATAATTATAGAGATAGTCTTATTGACCACTTTGCCCTCCATGATTTCGGAATGAACATGACAGATACCAATGATAGATAGAACTGGGTCACTGGGTCAAATGGGTCACAATTTCGACAGGGTCACTGGGTCACTGGGTCAGTTGAGGATCTGGGTCACTTGGTTATGGGTCATGAGACCGTGACCCACAGGCTTGTCATGGGGAGGGGGATCCCCATCCCCATCGCCATGGGGATGGGGATGGGGTGGGGATGGGGATGACTTTAATTTCGCGGGGATCCCCATCCCCGCGGCGGGGATAGGAAGCAAATCCAATTTTAATTCAGTACCTTTGATGCATGAGCGCAATGTCGGCTGAAGTGTAAAGCTGCACTTGTACAGTAGACTTGTAGATTATGTGTGCATTGATCCACGGTGAACTGTGTTCACTACCGGGGTGCACGCAGCACGTCCCAGATTCCCATCGCCATAGGGGAACGCGCCCGATAGCAAGGCAGACTGACAGCCACGGGCCCCAGTTTCCCCTGCTGAGTACTGAACTCTCTAGTAGTCAGGCAGAAACTGGGGGGCTAGTACTTGAACTCTCTAGCCTTCTAATATTTTAGAATTTGTCTGATACTTTACTCTCAGACATTTTACCGTCCAGATACTAAACTCTCTGGCCCACTTATACCGGATATCGCATCGATTAACCTTAGATAAGCTAGATACATATCCTCTCTAGCTAGAATATACTACTGCATTTTGCTAAGCATGGGACTCACCATAAACATAGATCACTCCGTGCCAGCCTGAGCCTTCTCATATGCTTCTTGAACCTCCGAACCGAAAGGATTGATGATGTTTTTGCCAATTATCTTCGCACCCTCCGTTGATAGGTGATACTTGCCTTTGTCGAACATTTCCTTCTTTGAGCTTTTTGCCGGCGAAGAAGTATGCAGTGGTGTCCAGGAAGACAAAGTTATTTATGGTTTCATTGAAATATATTGAAAGCACACAAGAAAAGCTAAAGAAAGCCTTGGATTCAGAGATGGTGTCTGAGGAGGACCAGAGATAGCGAAAACAGTGACAGTGACTAAGACTTCGCAGACAGCTAGAGAGAGTTGTATCTAGCAAGTCGTATTTGGAAGCAAACCCTTGTGTCAGAGGAGTCGATAGCTCAAGTTATTGGTATAGCCATGCTAGAGAGTATATGTGTCTAGTTTATCTAAGGCTAATCCAAGCCCTGTGTGTACAAGTTGGCCAGAGAGTTTGGTATCTGGACAGTAAAATGTCTGAGAGTACAGTATCAGACAAATTCTAAAATATTAGAAGACTAGAGAGTTCAAGTATCTAGCCCCCCAGTTTTGATGACCTGACTACTGAGAGAGAGTTCGAGTATCTAGCAGGGGAAACTGGGCAGGTATACTGCTTGCGAGCGGGCGCGTCCCCAGGAAGAACGGGACACGCGGGCCCGGCAAAACAGCACAAAAAAAAGGGAACACAAGACACAGGCCCCCAGCCCCAACGCCTTCCCCGCAGCACAGACCCCCCCCGAAATCCCCCACAGTTTAACTTCAATGACCAACAATTGAACAGAACATAATGCTTGCCGACTTGGCAAAGAAAGTTGCAACAAAGGCCACACGATTTTGAAAACTTAATAATATCACGCTAGATGTTTATGTGAGGGATCCTCATGGGGATCCCCACAGGATACCCATGGGGATCCATGGGGACAGGTGGGGAGATCCCCACGAAGAAGGCCACAGAAAAAAAGACAGACGGCCGCCCCCCCCCCCTTTCATGGGGATGGGGATGGGGATGGGGTCGAGAATTCATCCCCATGACAAGCCTGGTGACCCAGTTCCATCTGTGTGCCAAAGATTGCACAATACCGGCAAGAGAAGAATGGATCCAGGCGATTTTAGAGATATTCGTAACGGCAATACACCTGGCGAGGAGGGAAATTTCCAGAGTGTTATGCCGCGGTCACGTTATAATATCCCCAACGTTTGGAACCTATGTGCACCACATAGTGTCAGATACACTATAGACAACAGGGTGTCTTAGACACCCCCATGTTTTTAATAAATTTTTTCAAAGGTAGCTACTTACGCGTATTACCACTTCTCGACAGTGTAAAGGTACCGTGTCTGCTTGCAGTTTTATGGACAGTGTTCGGCATTATTTTACCAGCTTTCATATGGCCTAGATACGAATATCGAGGTTTTAGAAGTTGACTAATAAACCGCATAATCTACATACATAGTATATTACAGTTAATTCGCGCCAAATTGGTAGCTAATGGTGCGTACGACACTGTAAACAAAAATGCAGTAGCTAGGGGCATGTTGTACACCCTCACCCTCGGCAATTGATTTGTAGTATGGGTGTCACCCTGACTGTATATACTATAAGGTAGGGTCGCGACCACAGCGGGTCAAAAGTTCCAAACACGGGGTCATTATAACGTGAACGTCGCATTACAAGATTTCAGGTGACCTTACCAACATGTTATATGCAACAATCTGTAACATCTTGGGCCATAGGTGTCGATGGGTGTCGAAGGGTTTCCTCTTAAGGGTCGGACCCTCAAACCATATGTCCCTCTGAAGGCTTCGCAACCACCCCACACCCCCCGCTCCCAGGGATTGGGCTTGGCGTTGCGCATCGATGGGGGAGGGTAGGGGTGTTACTCATAAGGGTCGGAGGTCGAAGCCATATTTACCTCCCCTGAAGGTACAAAGCCGCGAGGCGATAATTTTAGCAAAAATTGATTTAAATTCGACAAAAATTGGATAAAATTTGCAAAATGTCAGAGCGGGGATGGGTAGAAGGGATATCTACCGCCCTATCCCCTGAGGACGCCCCAACGACAACCCACTGTCCCGCCGACAGTCCACCCTCCAAGCCGATGTACCTTCGAGACCTATGATCTGGACCAAAGTGGTTATTCCAGAGAGCTAGAGAATTGCAAGTGTCATCCACAAGAAAGGCGATATATATTAATCTGCTCCAATTATTGTGGCATATCTTTGCTGAATATTACCTTCAAAATCTTGGACGTACTTATCTGCAATAGAATCAGACATTACTTTGAAATATGCGAACGAGAACAGCTCGAGTGCTGCTTTCGGCCTGACCGCAGCGCCGTCGATCAAAACTGAGCTAAGGATCTTGCTTTAGAGTCTGCATGAATACCGCTGACCAGTCGCTATCGCAACCGTGGACTTCAAAACCGCATCCGACTCTGTACATCGTGATTCTCTGTGTAACATTCTCAAACCAGAGGGTGTACCAGCGGGGATCATATCCCTTGTTAAGGCGCTTTCTGAGACCGTCGTACTGCTGTGTATATAAAATGACGATACATCATTGGAACGCTTCGAAGAAGAATCCGGGGCGAAATTTGTCCCTTTTAGCTTCGCAATTGCAATGGGTGATGGAAACCGCCATGACCGACTGCTGTAGTTTTTCATGCTAAAGACCTCACTTTCACCTACGCCGCCTAGTGATAGCTGGTTTGTCCATTAACAAATTGTAAACGAAGATCAATCTAGCAGTCGAAAAACTCATCAGCTCCCGAAAGACCAAAGTAAGACTTGTTGCATTGACAAACATATTGCTCTATAGTAGAACACGTCGATCAGTTCTGGGCAGCGTCTTCACGGCATCAGGGGCCTCCGACGCCTAGATAAGGAACCGTACCAGCCGTCAGCGTATTCGTAAGCATAATCTTGTAAATTGACTCTGTTTGAAATAAGCTCTGTCATACCTTGTTCTTGTCAGCTATGGCGAGGAGACCATGCCAAAGGCTGTCCATTGTTTTCTTTGCATATTCGTAAGCTTCCGAGTCAGCGCCGTATACGTCACGAGCATGCTAAAATATTTCATTAAAATTTTAATATTACATCGTCTTATTACCGTTGAGTGTATATCTTAGGACGCTACAACTCAAAAGTCACAAATCTCCCGTTTCTAAAGGCGTGTTCACACGCCCAAACTTTTTGCTCTAATTTTGAGCTCAAAATCTGAGCTCAAAACTTGTTCAAATTTTGATCAAAATTTGACGGTAATTTTTAACAAAAATTGCAATATTTCAAAATTTGAGAACAAACTTTTTCAAGTAATGAATCGTGTCGGTGATTGGCAACAGGAGTATGCTTGAAAAGTTTGAACAGTGTTCACACATTCAAACTTACCAAAAATGCAATAAAGATGCTTTCAAACTTTGATGAAAATTTGAGCTCAAATTTTGATCAAAATTTGAGCAAAAAGTTTGAGCGTATGAACATGCCTAAAAGATAAATAAAATTAATAATTTCTAGTCTCACCGTAATTATACGTCCATACGGATCATGTACAATTCACTGAAGCAAAATTATACCGATGACCTCACTTTGTTGTTATGATGACACACTTTTGCTTGTTCATACTTCTAATGTTGCCAAAACTAAAAGCTACAATTATACATCCAAACTTGTTAAGCGTCCTCAACATTTACTCACGGATCTACAAATTATTATATTTTCACTTCAGCATATAATGTTATACTTTTAATTTTTATTGTTAAGGAAATATTTAAAGCCTTACGTCTCATATCAACGACTTACATGCCATATCAAAGGTGAGACCGCCCAAAGTTATATAACAGGTGAAGCCACCGCCCCAGAGGCCCGCACACAATTCAATTTAAGACATAGCAAATATCTACTCATATCAATAATTGTACCAAAAACTATAAAAGTCAAAACATTTTAAATTTTCGTATGATTTGGCCTAATACTGCGAATTCATCGAAATAATTCATCTGGTTCTTTGAAAAGACGGGCCACAAAATTTTAGTAGAAGTTCCTAAAATCTTATTTAGTGAAATGCTTCGACAACAAATGTGATTTCTGCGTTTCTGACAATTTCATTAGGGAAAATTCAAACCTATCCTTTCCGAATAGAAATTAGATGGATCGCCGTTGTCGGTAAGCCACAATGCTTGCGGCACCATAAACTTCGAGCATATTAGGATAAAACAAATTTAAACATCCTGGATGTCAAATTTAAAGACAGGGACCTGCCAGAGTAGATATAAAATGGCAGTTTTACCCCCCCCCCCCACACAGTGGTGGGGGAAGTGGGGTGATGACTCATGGCCCCCACACAAGTGTGATGGGTGATTAATGACCCCCACACGCATATATATATAATATACTCAATAACCACATGTGGGGTAT